>PNEQ01099705.1:0-27342 GCA_003012365.1 Medauroidea extradentata | reverse complement strand
TTATGTTAACTGGTTTTCAAGTTTTGTATGAAGTAAAAATACGCAAATTTTGACTTTGAAGTGCCATTACGGGAAAACTAGATGAGCTAATTTTTTTCCGTTAGAGGTATATGTACTCTCAAGTAATGTGTACAAAACTAACACTATTTCATACAAATATAAAATTATGTTTTTTCCCCACTTGAACAACCTTAAGGAAAGTATACTCGCGTGGCGCCAAAAGTCTCTGTAGGATACGACGCGTGTTTGTTTTTACTCTATAGCGTTTAACGTTTTTACAATATATGTATCCATTAAAATAAAACACACATTGAATTATACTTATTGAGGCCTGCAAATTCCGCGTTATCTTCTGACAATAGAGAAGAAACGTGGTTTGCACGGTGGCTAGGGCACTCGCCTCCCACCAAGGCGATTCGGATTCGATTCCCGGTGGGGTCGCTCCTCGGATTTTCACATGTGTTAATCGTGCCGGTCGGCTGGTTGGCGAGTTTTCTAGGGGATCTCTCGTTTCCCTCGCCCCTTCATTCCGGGGCTGCTCCATACTCACATCATGCCATACCTCAACAGCGCTAAAGACCTAGATATTAAGTGCTGACCAAAGTCTCATCACTCACTCTGACAGTGACTAACTGCAAGCTGTTGTTCACTCGCCCCACATTTTCTACTGGCTCGCAATGTCGTGGATTGCAGCGGGGAACACTTTGAGCCAGTCATTTAAAAGTTCAATCGCATGTCAAGAAGCCAAATGCGTAAATTACATCATAAGACTGTCGAGTATGTGCAGATCAATGTAGTCTAGTCTGCCACAAAATAATAAGAATATTGCACGTTTCTACTTATAAGTTTTTTAAATCCAGCACACACATTGGAAAATTTTTTTTTGTCCGTCAAAATCACTCAAGATGATTTTCTTAAATTCGTATATATGGAAAAATATCATCTTAATTAGTAAAGCATAAAGACGGAAGTATATGTATGCCGTAACGCCTTACTTTCAAAAAACGAATTTAAGTACCAAAGCTAAAAGCTTCAAGAAAAAAAGACTAACACGAAAGCACTGCGCGTCGACTTGGTGTTTCGCGCACAAAGGCGGTATAATCCTTGGCACGCGTGCCAGTGTCACCCTATTGCTTTCCTTTTTTTTCCCCTCCAGAAATTATACAAGCATTACGGAAGACCTTATCTTAATATCGAAATGAGTATACAAGAATTAGCAAAATTGTACCTCAAAATTTTGGAGGAGCAATCCTCACATCAAGAGGGGGAAAAACATAGGTCCGAAAATGCACAATTTCTGCACCACAGTTCACAGTACTTTATGTATTAGGACATAGCGTGCCCACTGGATCGTGCTACTGTGGAATGTCATTGTAGATATTATTGGCAACTACATGCTAGACGAGTCGTATTTAATTGGATGGCAGGCATTGTACGAGGGTTTTTTTCTAAACCTCCGATGCACTCGTCCGACTGACACTTTCAATGATGACCTCAATCTTTTAAATAGTTAAAAAGTTTAAGCCAAGTCCATTTTATGTTTCTAGAGTAGTCTCATGCGAATCCCGTTTTTAGTTTTTAAGATTTAATAGGTTTAAAAGCAGTTTATAGCCGTTATTGAGGGGCTCCGAAATGTTTTTTTCTAATTGACGTTGACTACCTTTACAGTCCCAAGCGGTTCAAAGCATGAACGGAACGCTGCGCTGCACAATGAGCTCTGCACGCAACGAGGCAACCGCGCAACCGGAATAATCTTCCGCCACAACTTTATTTTTATCTCGGCGCGGCCGAGATAAGGTTTTATTCTTTTTAAATTGATTATTCTGAAGAATGTGACCAAAAAAGTATTTTCATTTTCAAAAAACAATCCAAAACACATTAATAATTTATTTTCACAGCCTGTAGCAATATTTTCCTCACATCAATGCAGAAGTTGTTTATTAACGCAAAGCAATTTAGTCAAAGGTAAATGAATCCCACCAAATATAATTTAGCTTGTTAATACATATTTTTGTCGTTGCTCAGGTTCAGAGGTAGGCGGCACCCCTAAGGATTACTGCTTTTGCAATTATTATATTTCTACAATAAAAAAATACAGCAGACATCGTTAAACTATCTACCAGATTTACTAATAGTTATTAACACGTTAAATAATATTTAACATAAACAGTATATTTGTTGTTAATTATTCAACTAACGAAATTTTCGTTAGTCAACTAATTATCAGAAATAATATAATTTCAACAAAACTAAGAGGAAGTTTTGCGACATCAGTTTTCGTTTGGGGCTTTAAAAATTCGCTACAGCAAAAACAGTAGTGTGAGAAAGATTTCGGTCAGCGCTCAACATCGAGGTCTTCAGCGCTGATGGGGGGGGGGGGGTGACATGTGAGAATGGAGCAGCGCCGGAATCAAAGGGCGGAAGAAACGGGAGATCCCCGAGAAAACCCGTCGACAAACGGCATCGTTCGGCACGATTCCCACATGCGAAAATCAGGGAACCGACCTCGCCGGGAATCGAACCTGGATCGCCTTGCTGGGAGGCGAACGGTCTGACCATTCAGCCACCGCAGCCCCCAGCAAAAACAGTAGAAATGATGATGGATCATGGCCTTGCTGAGCATGTACTGTATGTACGTCATTGGAGGGTAGTGTTGGCGTTACCTTTTGAAATGTCGAGTGTGACGTATACGGTTTAATGCCAATGGAAATGTCATGAACTTGCGCCTCGTCGACGATGAAGACGACTACTACTGCTGATGTGACATCCACACGCATGTGTTATCTTCGCAACAAAGAGCCGCTTGTGCTTGTAAGTTCTGGAAGGGCGTGTTGGGGTGTATCATCATGGTACCCTAGTCGCGCAGAGAGACGGAAGCGGCTGTGTGAAGTAATATTTACCCCAACACGAATATAAATAATGTGAAACACAAGTTTCCAGGATTCCCAAGAATAACTAACTGCTATTGAAGTGTTGTAGGAAAGGCGAAGGAAGACGATTGAATAGCCGTAGAACCACGATTTTGTAGCGAAAAGAATTTTACATCACTTTGTTGGAATGCAGCTCTGCTTCACGGTCATTGGCAGCGTGTCTTTGTTCAGAAACATCTCGCATTTGACTGTATCAAAACGAATAAGGAAATTTTGACAGCATACGTCTGTGATTTGCCAGTAGAACTCCAAAGACGTGTGAGAGTTAACACATCTAATCACTGACCATGAAGCAAAGGTGCAGATGTGCACAGAATACACTGAAACAAATTGATGCAGAAATCTTTTCGCCGTAAAATCGTGGCTCTAGGAATACGAAGTTCCTCTATTTACTGCACTAACGTATTATATGCTCTATCCAATTAGCACTTCTCACGTCGTAGATGTTTCGGTTGGCTACAAATGAAACGTGTGGGACTCTTACAAAGTCTTGAAGCTGGTTTCCGGAGTAGGTAAACCTACAACACTGGCTAGAGCTGAAATCCTGTATTATCCACAAATCTTGAACGCATTAATAGGAGTATCTAGCAAGATGTTTTCTGTAAAATTAGTGCCTGCGCGTATACGCCTATGTCCGTAAATAACTGCTCTACAAACATAGTTTCTTTTCAGGTAAACGTAAAAATCTATTACGTGCATAGACCTGTGCCACTCTTTACTTTAGCCCTATTGGACGTAATTAGAGAAATAAATAGCGACAATAGCTAAAAATTGCATTTTTAGGGTACTAGCGCTCAGTTTCCTGAGGTCAAAGAAGAAAAAGACATCCTGGCATATGTCCAATACTTTGGCTTTTGACACATGCAGCAAATCACAGATATAATTTGTGTGCTACTGGACTGCAACGTCAACGTTCGGCCGCGTGTTTTAAGGCTCACCCTTACGAGTTCACCATTTGCCTCGTCGTTTCTACGAGCAAGGCGCTCAATTTACTTTTTAAAACTCGTATAATTTTTTTACATGAAAAAAAATCTGGTTGCACCTTCCGGAACATTTGTACACCAAGGCCGAAATACTACACTCAGAATGGGAAACAAATCTGCGACGCAACAATTATCACAAAATTTTAAAATAAGGTAGTTTGAAGATGAACGTCATCAAGCACATAAGAACAACTAAATCAATACGGAAACTAAATGTTTAAGCTAAACTAACTTATCGCATAATCTAACAACATTATGGTGGCAGTTAATTGACACGTACTTGGAGCAAGAGCCTTAAGCAGCGTTTCGTTGACCGGGTGTAAAAGCGCACGTGATAGATCTTCCTTAGTTTCTCGAAAACCACACTGTACGTCCGAACACAGAACCATGCAGCCTTGATAACACTGGAGCTTCTATGACAGCAAAGCAAGGAAAACTTTCTTTTTACATCCGTACTGGCACATTTCCTGGCACTGGCGTTTCTGCAGCTAGAGAGTTGCCTTGACAAAGCGACGTACTGGTCTTATCTGTGTTACTTGGCATAGGCCTACGAGGCGGGAAGTTTCCAAACCAAGATAACCTACAGCTTGGTGGAACAAAGCTCGAAGTGAAGGATACAAGGAACACCGACATACAAGAGAATGAGAAAACAGAAAGTCTAAAAACTATTGTCAAATTATATCTAGAAATAATTGTAACGACATGACTAATTATCTGCGAACCAATGTTTACCTGTTGACATAAACCGTCACAAAAGTTAAGTCAGGTGCTTTTCAGATACCGATTGTACCATTATTGTGATCAAAACTAAGTAGAAAATACTCGTGTGTAAAATTTGTTAAGCCCATTGTTGCCGGGAAAACGATTGTAACAAAAATGTGGGGTTCCCAGTTGTAAAGAGTGGGGTAATATTGACAACGTTACGCCCACAGTCTTAGAACAGTTCTGGACACTGGAGTTAGAATATAGTCTAATACTGACTGAGTACGTTCCTCTAATACTCACTAGTAAGTAGTAACCATGTGCTGTGTTAACATTAAGGTAAGTTGCCAAACGAGTTGCAAGTTCGCGTTCTAGCCTATATGGTCACCAGGCGACATGAAAACAAAACCACTGTATTGATGCTGGTGTCAGTCATAAGTGGATGAACCAGAAGCCAAGCTCAGTTGTGAAGCATACTCTCTCGAGTATACATACGGAGAGGATTGGACACGGGTGCAACAGTAGACCAAGCTGGATTTCCCGTATGATTGTACACCTATCGCTTATCCCAACAGACCGTGCCAGCGAGAAGATGTGTTCCACAGGCTGGCCCCTCCAACGGTTGGTTCTGTCGTTCGTACATCCACTCGGCATTCTACAGGAGTTTTTTTTAAACGTTTATGCAAGTTATATCATCAAAAACTTTAGACTATTTTTACCAAATAATATGTGTGTTTTTACAGTGTTACGAATAAAAAGAGCCTCCCTGGAAGAAGGGACAAGAGGCGGCAGTTGACAGCGACAGTGCAATTATGTCGGCTTTTCACCAATCACGCTGAAGACTGGCACACAGCCCTATGTTTCTAGCGCAAGATGATCCGACTTCTTCGAGTCTTCAAGGAGTCCCCAGCTCGTCAGGATGTTCCTGGATCGAAACCCACAACGTGCCGTTCGACTATAACCGACCCATCCGTCATCTGTCTCCATTATAGGTGAAGCCTGACATATCCGAATGGCAATTCATCATCCAACAGTAACATAAAGTATGATACACTTAACCGTTCTCCTCCAACCTACACCATGTAGTTTAAGATTGTAGTAACATTTTAATGTCTAACAGAATAAAGTAAAACTAACAGCAATTAGGTTAACGTCTATCATTCAACCGAACTTCTCTCCCTTATCATTAACCTCTTAAAAATCATGCTTATTTTTACAGATAACTCATCGTGACTTAATGTGTACAGCGGTTTATAAAATTAATATTTTTAAGCCGTGATAAGATTTTATTTTATCCGATATGTAGCTTTCCGCAATTTGTTAACATAAACATAGCTATGTATAGTCGGCCTCATGTAACTTTTCCATGTTTTGACATTTCTCTTCTGAGAAATATGCCTGGAAGTTTCTTTGTTTGAAGCTTTAAACCTACCTGGCTTCCTGGAAAAGCACTGTCTCCGCAACCCTGTTTACAGGAACATTTCTCAGAAGTGAACTGTCAAAATATGGAATGCTTATGAGTTGATAAAGTGCATAAACTTTACCACAGTAAAAGTTTACGTCGGAGACCAATCTTAAATAGATTTATCACCAGGGTGGTGCGCACAAGTGTTCACTTCATCGTTAACAGCCTGTACTTAGTTCTGACTATAGATTCGCATGGTACAGGAGGTATCCACGAATTACCTGCCATTCTGTATCCACAGCAACAAATACCTAGCGAGACGGCGCAACGGTAACACGTTGGACTGAGGACCCGGGTTCGATACCCGGCTCCAGCCATCCTGATTTCAATTTTTCGTGGTTTCCCAACATCGCTTTTGGTGAATGCTGGGATGTTTTTTTAAGGCCGTGGCCAATACCTCTTCCTGTGTCTAATAACATCACTGTACACGAGACGTAAAGTCCACTTACCTTACCCTAAGCATAAAAAACGCAAGGCTATTTAATTATCTAGTTCTCTGCGGTAAGTTGGGGAACAATGTATCAGCTATGCGCAAGCGCCTTGGTAATTGTGGTGGAGGGGGTGAAGCAATTACCTACCTACCTATCTACACGAATTAAATCTAACCGCATCCGACTATGTAGTCACATTAAAAACGTCGTCTGCTTGGTTATTGTTAATTAAGTTAATACGTTCATATGCAATCAAGATCGCTGTGATGGGAGGCGAGTGATCTGGCCATTACACCACAGCTGCAGCATTTAAAAGGAAGGAAATTAATAATTCAGAAGGTCAAACAGACAAACATAAGCGTAGATGCTAAAATACAGCATGAGTTATGTACATAATTAACATATACAGTTAGCATCATGGGATGTAATATTCCCCAAAGTACAACGACAAACTTGTGAGTTCACGGGTATCACTGCTCAACTGTTCAGTAAAACCGTAAACTAACACAATTAGCTGATTTAAAACGATAAAGTAAAGACATTTTAAAGACAATCTTCAAAATATAAAAACCGTGCACGCCTTTAAAACATAGCAACATTGAAAACATTCAACTACTGTATGAAACCTACACCACCACCAATTTTTGTAATTCGTGGTTACACGTTAAAACTACACATATCTGGCCAATTTTGTAAACAGGCTTACATAAGGAATCAGGAATGGGCATCGCTTAGGCTGTATTGCGTTGCTATTGTTTCAGTTCCCTTGACGTACCTAGTAGTCGAATTACACTTCAATGCGACAATTGACACTGGAACCGCTGAACGCTTTCGTGTTTTGTGCGATATGTTCCACGTTCGCGGAAACATGTCGATTGACTGAGAACTTGTGTACGAGGATTACGTACATGCTATGCCGTGCTAAAAGAAAATGGTCAGACTAACGAATTCACACCAAATTAAAATTCCTGGTTGTCAAATGCTGATAAAAACTGATTTGACACACGAAGATCCATGTTGCTGTGATTGATGTCTGCTGACTACCTATGAATGTTAAGTTTTTTTTTTTTTTAACCTGGGGACTTGGAACGTAAGTAGAACCATGCATAGCATCCAGTCAAAAAAAACGCTGAAAGAAGTGAACGCGATAGAGCAAAGAAGTGAACGCGATAGAGGAAATTACTGAACATTAAACAGGTGCAATTATTATCCAGGAACTCCTCCAACTTACGGTGGTAAAAACAACTAACGGAAACTCCCAAAACGTGCAGGAATTAAAGCAAACGTTTCTGTTATTTGGGTTCCACAGTCACTCGGGGGAGTGTTTGGAACCATTCCCAACGTCCCAAGAATTTTTAGTCAGCCTCAAAGATTGGAAAACTCTGTCAACCTCGCTTGCGTTTTCTTACACCTATTTTCTTCCGGATGACGGATGCTAGGAAGAAGATCTATTTAAGAGCTGATGACGAACTGGGACGTCCTAGATCCAACACCCGCACCGCGCGATTTTACGTGCAGTTCAGTTCGCAAGGGCGAGAATAGAGAACTGACGCCTTGCCAACTGAACCGTAACATTATTTTGCCGCGCCTCCACGATGGCGTTATAGAGTGATTATCGAGGGAATCTTGGCATGACATATGCAAAACCGTACGTAGAAAGTGTACGCAATTCACCTTACGCATAAAATTAATTATCTATCTCATGAAAAATATCGCGATTTAACGAGATGCACGATATATTTGTGTTTTTGTGAGCCAGAGCGAAGTGTGTTAGTTTTGCGTGGCGATAACATAATTTTGGAAAAGTAATTCAATGTGTTTAAGGGATATGGAAAGGTACGATGTCGAGTAAAATCTGAAATATTAATAAAAATTAGATGAGATTTTTTGCCGAGTAGAAATTATATCAGCGGACGTTTATTTACATAGCACTATGCAGTAGTATGCTTTAATTTCAAGTTTAAAAATAAAAAATTAATTTTAGGAAAATAAATTCCTGAAACAACAAAATTTACAAAAATAGAAAGCTGTCATTTTTATAATATTTAATGCGATGATACCTAGGCTTTTATAGTAACGGAATTTAAAAAATACTCGCGTTTTGATTTGAAAAATAATTTTAACATCCGTAAAACTCTCGCGCATAGACCTTCGCATCTTCACAGTACGCATATAGGCAAATCCGCATATCCTTGTAACCAATTCATTTTTCATAAATGCGAACACTTTTGTGAACTTTTTTTCATTCTAATCATGTTTGTTACTGTAAATTGAGAACATTTGTTTAAATGACTCTGATAAAACAAATGCAAGCGCACGTGATTTCAAACGTAACTGCACAAAAAAATTGTGTATGTGACTAAAAATACTTACGGAAAGGTTTATAGTAATATAACAGATACACATACAACCAATGTTGAGTGGAACAAAAATAACAACTTAGACGAACCACTGACACGCCATAACGAAAGTATAAGAAAATAACGATCTTTATTAGGCACGCAAGCTTTGTTCTATCACGACAGCTGTATTTTTAACTTCTTGGAACAAGTAGTAACTAAGAATAAACCACAAAGGGAACTTTTTTGTTCAGATATGTTCCAAAAAATGTGTTTTGGGGAAGGAGGGTGGTAAACCATTCGTTACTGAATTTCAATTATTTTACCTCTAATATTCATCAAAACACTCATTTGTGAAGTAAAAAGTACTAAACTTTCCACACAGTTTGCTTTAGGATAATTTAAAAATGTTTTAATCACATTTTTTTTACAAAACAGTTGATCATACGAAAATTATTTTAAGGGCGTTTTACGCTTAACATTTTCGGTAAAGTGTATGGCTTCTGAAATATACTTAAAACGTTTTTGGACGGCATTTTTCAATATGGCGGCCGTAGCGCCAGGTTTATCATCGGAGACTTTTAGTATGATACTAAGGAGGCTTTGATCTATGTGTAAATCAATTAGGCTATCCAGCTTGGAATACTTATTTTTTCAAATAACCATATTTGAGATAAAATGACTGTAATGGTAATAATATCTGACGTACTACACTCCATACGCCAGTCGACAGCCCCCCTAGTGCTCCACATAGTCCGTGCCACACACAACATTCTATCTAGGGGATCACTGTACATTAATGGTCCCTTCATTTAAGCGCCTGAAACACGCAATACACCACCAGAAAGGCGGCACCCTTTAACATTTGATACATTATATCTCTACTTTCCAACGACCCAAGTTTGCAATCAGATACCTGAAACTATAGCCATTAAATTAACGTTTCATGCGCTTAAGACATCTTTGGAGTTCAATACTTCCGAAAAACAAACTTCTAAATAATAATATCATTTCATTTATTAGGTTTAAAGTGTCACGGTAATAAAAATAATAATAAAGGCTAAGTGAAATATTGAGGACATACGCTAGCTAATACAGTGTTATATCGCATAAAATCAAGAGTGAGCTAAGGAAAACACAAGGAAAAAACAAGCCGATATATTTGTAGTCAAGACATACATAAATAATAAATTCTAAAAATCCAAGAATAACCGAACCGAGTCAAATCACAAATTAACTAAAAATTAAAGTACAGAACAAATAACCAGCGAAAAGAAAAATTCAGAAAACTTAGAATACAAAAATTACTAAATTTGTATTTTGACACGAATCGTCTCGGAATTTCCAGGATTTATTATTCGTGAATGTTTTGACAACAACCAATACGTTCTTTTTCATTCTGTTTTTCTTGGTTCACTCTGTTTTCTGAGATGACACAGGAATGTTGGCGTACGTCCACAATATTTAAGTAACGCATTTACCCCCATCGCAAGAATCTTTCAAAGACAATAATACAACTTATTACCAAGGTGCAAACATGTCCTCGCAACAGAATGACTACCAAGAAATAGTTTAACATAGCGAGGAAACCTTCTACCCATCCAAGCGATTAGTTCAGAGGTCTTAATTGAGTGCACTCGATGACGGCGTAAAGTGATGTCGCGGAACAGCAAGCGTAACGACCTTCGACGTGGAAGGTAACTGGTTCGGTTCAACTCCGGGTGAAAGTGCTTCATTGCCTGAGATCACGGCCGTAGAAGAACAGGTCTGGAGACTCGCCTGGATATTTTACCTCCTTGTTGTTTGGCTGCAGTTCACCAAGTTACCGAGAATATTGTGTTTTATTGGCGCTTCAGTTAGGCGCCCACTTCCTTTCCACTAAGATAAACAATTTATCAAAACGTATTTTTTATCAGTTTATGAAAAACTTTCTTCGCTCAAAAATTTAAGAAACGGCTCCAGCAATCTTTACATACTTCATAAATTTAACAATGGAAAAAAGTGAGCGGAGTTTGAGTCCGACCCCCCTAACTGAAGCGCCAATAAAACACAATATTCTCGGTAACTTGACGAACTACAGCCAAACAACAAGGGGGTCAAGCAAAATACATTGTTAGATAGGCGAGTGTCCAGACCTGTTCTTCTACGACCGTGCCTGAGACACAGCGAGCAGTCTCGACTTGCCTGCGAGATACAGAATAGTAAAATTATAAACGAAATTAAATTATATAAAAAATTATATTGGGCAACAATTTCATCAGAAGTTGAAATTCATTTACGAAAAATAAATGTGTGTTGTTGAAAGATTATATATATATATATATATATATATATGCGCATCGAATAAAAGTCAGTGCGCGCTGGAATACACGCAGCAGTAATAGGGCCACAACTTATGTAACGGCGGAAATATGTTTTTAAAGCCCCTGAAGCAGATACATTTTCCCATACTCCACGCACAACTCTTTTTAAAGCGAAAAAAAAAAAAAGAAGTCAAAATAACGATATTATTGTTTGTTTAATGTAAACATCTGATTTGCTCCATAAAAACCCACTATTGGAAGGAGTATTGTACCACCGAATCAAAATCTTGGTTGGGTATCTAAATTTAGAGCAAAATATTTTTAGACACCGGCATGATTCAAATTAGCATTTCGCACATAAATATCACTCTATCATCAAATAGTTACAGATATAGAATGCATAGTTGTGGAAACAAAATGGTGGCCCGATTTTTCTAGACCTCAAAACATGGCTTAAGAGGCATATGGCGATAAACCGGAAATACAACCACGCTGAATACGTATCGACCGGCTGAATATTTATTCGATTGTATGTATATTGATACTTAATACATACATGGCGAATAAATAAGTTGTGTGTGTGTGTATGTTATATATGAGAGAGCGAGAGTAAAGGCAGTCAAGCAATAACATTTTTGAAAGAATCTTTCAAAACAAGCAGCTTTCGGTTAGATACACGACGAGATCCGAGAATGTACAAAACTCATGCTCATCAATCAAGCGAAGGAGCTAAGGGCGATCTTGAATCACGCATCAAATGCCGCATCGCCACTATGTGCCAGTGTGCACAGTTGCAAGGTTTCCCCCGAAGAACCGGTTACACTCTGTGCTGAAGTTCAGTGCACTGATATTGTTGAGTTCCACATTCACCCGTTGTTTTTAGTACAATTTGAGGCACAACAATCTGATAAAGCTGTTTTCAGATATGTTTGAAGGCTTAAATACAGTGTCTCTAAATTAATGTGCGTGACGTCGTAACAGTAACATTACGTTTACGTTTTTTTCTTGTACTTTGGCATAATGGGCACACGTGAAATAGTTCTTAAAAAAAATTGTCCAACACACTACAGCGCATTCCAGACACAACAGCGAGTAGGACGATTCTGGCAAGAGCATCAAGTGCTTAATCGCCTCTACACACCACAACACAATTTTTCGGGTCTTCTGTCATCATTGCTGCTATTAAACCGCCTACCTCAAGTTACGTCACTGCCATTTGAGCTCGGCGTTGTGGTCCCTGAGATCGCCTCCTCTATCCGTCCTCATCTTTTTTTTTTGTCGATTACGACTCGTGTACCACCTTCAAGCCAATGTATTATACTGCTTCATTGGAGGCTCTGGGGGACCTGCGTCTCGGGAACATGAAAGTGGTTCTTTCTTCGGCACTGATCGGGGAACTTCGCCCGGACTCGAGCCGCCACCCTCACGTTCCCCTATTCTGTGCAGATCTCTTTACCTCCTTTCCTCGTCCCCTGTGACTGTTTAGGTTACTTAAGAGGACGTGGTACAAAATTCTACGCTAAAAGCATTAATCTATAACTGTAGATTTCTTTAAGCCAATGTGTGAAAATTAAACAATAGCAATCCTAGAAAATAGTTTTAGCCAACGTTTTAAACAAAATTGTTTCCAGTGTTACGAACTTCTGAGGCACAATCTCGGACGCCGGAACCTCGTGCATTTAACTGCGGCGCAAGAGATCACATGTAACGAATTAGTAATTCTGGATAAATATTTACATATAAAGTTGACAAATACCGCTATCCAGGATTGTCATTGAGTATTTTATCCATATTGGCTTCGAAAAAAACGTAGAAATAAATTGATGTTTACAGCGTTTATTTATCTACCACCCACTCTTAAGATAGAAACCCCTATACTGATGCAGATAACATTCGATTCTACTTCGATTTCGTACTGTCTTATATACTAACGCCACCAATATTCTAAATCTCGACTGTCTGTTGAATTTTCCCTTCGTTTTGCGAGCTTACGCTAGAGTGTGTGTTTACGGCTCGTTCGTCCTTAAAATGCATTTTAACATACTTCAAAAGTCACGTTTTTTTATTGCGGTGTGAATATTATAAACATTTTATTATGATGAACGCAAACACCCCAAGGGTTGCAAAATTGCGTGCCAATATTTTGGACAAACAATCCTCAAGTATAATGTAACAAAAGAAAATGTTATACAATACTGGCCCGAAAACGCACCGTTACTGTAATATAGTTCTCATGCATAGCCATCTTTAGCAGAAGGCCGCGGCCTTAGAACTGGCAACCCTGATAGGAAGGGTAATTTTAACACTTCTTTTGTCTCGCTAACGGCAGTGGCTTCCCCTAATTCGCCAATATGTAGGGCACAATAACGAATCAGGTTCAGCCATTGCCTTTGTAGAGCTAAACGAAGTGTTACAATGGCCCTTGTGTGCAGGGTTGCCATATCTAAGGCCGCGACCTTATACTAAATATGGCTATGTCTCATGACAATGCATGGCTCACGCGCTGAATCGTGTTACCGTGTAATGCTTAATGCTGTATCAGACAACGCCCACAATCCAACGACTCATTTGGTCTGGTATGTAATTGCCCATATTAGCGGCAATGGTATTCCACGGTATATATGTCATTCGGGATAAACTGAGCACTAAATTTTCAACCTTTGAAAAAATTCACTAGCCATTACTGCATATAATTAAATATTCACAATAGTTATCTTACTCGTTGTTTGGTTGGCAGCGAATTTCCGAATGCAGTTCCTGTGTATTTCCCTATTAAGGGTTTGGGCCCGAGTTTCTCGGCTTTCGAGAGAATTATTTTTTAAAATCCATCCGAGAGTCAATATCGTAAAATTGCTTCGTTAACTATTTTTGCAAGTTGGTTTTACTATGCAATGTAATTTTTCGAGACAAACTGTATGATGAGTATAGCTAATTTATCAATTAAAAGGAAATTTCGTTAATTAACTAATTAGCAACTATTTTGCAGTCTTCTGACTCGACGAAATTAGAGTATGCAGTTTAAATTATTCATAAAGTTACGAAGCGGTTTTACGATATCGGCTCCCATTTATGTTTTAAAAAATAATTGTCGTTAAATGCGAAGAAACTCGGGCCCATGCCCTTAAAATGAAACTATACAAAATAAAATATACCCAATTTGACACATTTAAGTTTTATATAATTAATAAAAAAGTATATATTTTTAAACTATGTAAGTACCAACCTACCGACTGCACAATTTATCTTACACGCACAAGCATAAAGTGACGTGTCCAGAGAGGTTAGACATTTCCCGTCGTTAGCAGTTACGCGATGAAAGATACGAATTGGCTGTATATAGATATTTAGCAGTGCATCTTGAGTGCTCACTTTATCCCGAACGACCTATAACACGATCCAGCTCGCACGCTATGCTCAAACAATATTTTTGTTCGTCCAGATATGAGAATTGTAATGTGTTCCCCCAAAATATTGAAATGCAATTTTGCAACGTACTGTGTTTGCAGTGTTTGATTAATTAACTCAGCAAAACCCGCGAATGTTATTGTACGCGAGGAACTGTGTTTATAAAAATGTCAAGAATGGCTTGCGAGCATAACAGGCCTATTATTTCAAGCAAGGAGTTGTATGTGATAATGTAAGGTCAATGACACACGGGTTAACGGCCCGTGACCGTGCATATCGTTGGCGGTGTTTCAAAAGCCTATTGTAAGTTTAATGACGGCTAAGTATGTTTTAATTGCGACGTTACGTATGTGATGACATTCATGCGTAGTTTTTACTCCAGTTGCCAACATAACGAGATCCATCTAAAATGGTTCGCAAGCAAGAGTCAACCTTGACTTAAATTGCGATAACGTATGAGTAGAGCCACGATTTTATGGCGAAAAGATTTTTGCAACATTTGGTTTCGATGCGTCATGTGCACACCTGCAGCTCTGCTACATCGTCTGTGATTGGATGATTTTACTCTCACTGGCCTTGGCAAGTTATAGACGTACATACTCGCAATAATCTTATTCTGATTGGTGCAGTCAAATGAGAAACGTGTCTGAACATAGACACGCTGCCAATAACCTTGAAACAGAACTGCCGATGAGCACGTGAGTCACTGAAACAAAGTGGGGCAAAAATCTTTTCGCGACAAAATCGTGGCCCTACGTATGAGTATACAAACCCTGCGTGAAACAAGTTGTCTATTTAGCGGGTACCGTTAACTGGCTACTGCGTACGGAGCAGCATGGCTGTGGCTGAAATGGTGTGGGAAATGAGTAGAGTCCACGATTTTTGGAGAAAAGAATTCTGCAACAGTTTGTTTCAATGCCTTACGTGCACTTCTGCAGGTCTGCTTCTTGATTATTGGCAGAATGTTTAATTGCACAGACGTGGCTCATTTGACTTGTGCCAACAGGAACAAGGTTACTGCGACACCACACGTCTGTGATTTGCGGTTAGAACCCTAGACTCTGAGAGTTAAAAACAGCCAATCACTGACTATGAAGCAGAGCTGCATGTGTGCAAATAAGGCATTGAAACAAATTGTTGCAGATTTATTTTCACCAAAAATCGTGGGCTCTAGAAATGAGGAATAACCTACACGTATACGAATGCAGGAAAAAGTATACATAAACACGCAGGAATTAGTGCCTTGCGATATACAATCGAAGGCAAAGGAAAGTATCTGTACTTGACTTGCATGTAAGACAATTTAAGAACAATCAACGCTAACTACTTTGGGATGGGGTCGCGAGGTTGAAAGAACACACACTAAATAAATAAAATCTGAAAGTAAATTGGGGAGGAACAAAAAAAAGTCACAAGGTTTTTTTTGTACGTTTGGGTCTCGTATTTGCAAGAAAAATACCATGCGACCAACCGTTTCAAGATATTCGAAAACATGAAACTGGCTGGTAAAAAGTTGTTGAACCCGTTTGGGATAAGGTAACTAGTTTCGTATATAATACAAATTCCGTAAAACACGCTGAAACGTTTGGAATAATGGTACTCCTGCTTTTAATTCAGCCTACAAATATTTTATTATGTTTCAGACACCATACACCGTGTACAGTTTTCACTGCTTAGCCACTACCGCTTATATTATATCGGTGACCACCCGCAGGAAAAAAAATACCTGCTTCCTTCTGAAGGTTAATAGTAAAAAAAATAATAAAGGTATAGGTCATTGGGGATAAAGTGAGGACTGAAAATTTAACCTTTGAAAAATACCAATAGCCGTTACCATATAATTCCACATTAACTACAGTTTCCTTACTGCTTGTATGGTTGGCAGCGAAATTACGCAAAATGGTTCCGTGTTTTTCCTATTTAAATACAACAATACAGAAAAAAAAATCCACAGAAATCGACATGATTGTATTTTATATAATAAATGAAGTAGTTTTTATTAAACTGTATCGAGTGATACCGACTGCTCAATTTATTTTACACACCCAAACATAAAGTGACGTGTCCAGAGAGGTTAGACATGTCCCGCCGTCAGTCGTAACGCGCGGAAAGAAACTAATTGGCTTTAAAAAAAATAGAACTTCAGCTGGGCTTTTTTTAGTACTCACTTTATCCCGAACTGCCTATAATGAAGTTGTCACATTTGATAACGCTTATGTCAGAGGACAAATTAAATGAATCTTCTTTCATGGAACTTACGGCAGAAAATGAAGAATACGTAGATGGCAGCAACTGATCTCTCTTAAGGGCGCCGCCTATCACGTACTTCAAATGAGTTGCAATATGTTCGAAAATTCTTTTTTTTTTTACCAAACTATTTAACATGCACCCATTGTGCTAATGTACGAGGACAACACACACTTCGGACAAAGACGGAATTTCATTGTTAAGACACCCTGCTCATTAAAAGATAGTTTCTAAAGCCCTGTAACATAGCTAAAAACCACATTTTCAGACTGTCGTACTTCCAACATGTACTACTCGGATGTTTGTAAATCTCGGATGTAAGCATGCACTCCAAAAATATAGGCATGAATACGTACACGCATGAACGTCCACAACGACAGATTGACGGATCTATTCGTGCCCATCCATCAAGTCGCATTAGTTTAGTCAAAACAATTCCCAGGCTACTGACTGACATTGAAAACGACTGTGTTTGCAACATTCTGGCAAGGTCACATAGTGTATGAGAGAGCAGGCCGGGGATGAGGGTTGGGTGGGGTGCTCAACTAGCGAGAAATGCCTGTCGCTCCTCCGGTCCGAGGAATGGATGAGATGAGTGCAGAGCAGAAAAGGTGGGGTAAACGGGAGTTCCCCGAGAAAACCCATCCACAACGTTTCCCGACATTCCCGGACCCACCGGGGATCCAACGCGTTCACCTAGGTGGATGTCTAGTCACACGACCATCGCGAACCCTCCAGGAACAAATCATGAATTTCTTCACTCAGTCTTACGGCTGTTTCTTTCGGGTGTCTACACGTGTTTTGTAAATCTATTTTAAGACGTTGTAAAGTTCATCGTCCCGCGCAGCACAGTGCTACCAGAAGTCAACATCGTGACCGAAGGATTTGACGTCGTCCAAGCGTTTACTTTTTTTATACAGCCGGATGTGTGTCAACAGTAAGGTTACGCCCAGTAGCAGCATGTTATCTGTGCTGTTTGTGTCTGTCGCCCACTCAGAGCTTAAAACATGTTACACTAGCTGTAATACCTACGTAGTGTGGCCTTGAAGTGGTGAAACACAGAACTCGCATTCGAGATTAAACTTCACTACTAACTATTTGCACCGACACAGCGAAACGAAGGTGCAGAGCATGTAGATAGGGGCTTCACTTGCACCTTAGTCGCAGCTGGAATTAACTACGATCACACGTTTATTTCCGACTGCGTATATGCAAACACAACAAATGAACTTGGGCTGAAGCATTCGATATGCGCATATAGGTGGTTCGCGACAAAATGAGCACACTTTTATCACCTTGTCTAGAATAATGATTAAAAAATATTATTAATTTATTAATCGTGAGTTTAGACGTAAACATTTTAGTACAGTAAAATCTACACACTTTTGTTACTTAAGGTGGTTTGTTTATGTGACATTAAAAGTGGCAGGAAACTACATACATTGCAGTGTACATCCGTCATACGGTAAGTTGATACTTTCAGAAATGAACTGTTCAAAAAATAAAATATCTAGGAATACTTTCGTACAACTATGTAAGCAAATGAAAAAGCAATACGGTGAGATAAATAAAAAATGTATTTTTTATTGTTATGCGTCCGCGGGTATGACAATTTTTCGAAATAATTATTTTAAAAGTGAATTAAACACGTCTGTCATACGATAGTTGGAGGATGGTTGAGTTGGCATTGATGTAGAAATAGTTCTTCTGTATATTATGAACAGGGGCTAAAATATTGAAAATGGTTTAATGGAATATGTAGTACATAATGTGTCCATTTTCAGAAAATGAAATAAAATATATATTTACATTTAGCAAATGTTACAATATTTTAGAGGTGACAAAGTTATGGCAGCGGATGAACGATGTACGTCGGCTTGCAGTGTAGCCGTCAGCCTGGCAATGTTATTGTTGACGTTTGGTGGAAGGATACATAGTTAGAGTGAAAACAGACCCAAGCTATAAGCAGGGTTTCCAGAAAGTACCAAGTTACTGTACGGCGGGTATAGTTAGGGGCTTCTGGGACCTGAGTCCAATCGTGGATCCAGGTGCCATGTTTGGTCTGGTAAAGCCGTGGAGCCATGTAACGTCACAGTCACTATCGTGGATTTCTTTGACCTTTGCAATTTGACACATCAGTCTAAATATGTCTAAAATGACGGGGAAAACCAAAACAAAATCTACTGAAGTTGCAGAAATACCAGAAAGTTAAAAAAAACCGAAATCCTTAAAAAATGTCCATAAGTAACTAGGACAGTACACGTGTTTACTTTATTGCGAACCACCTATATTTTCAACTAGGATATATCACTAACTTTGAATCCTTCATGGGTCCTGCTGCACGTCTGTGTGTGCATATTTAATTCCCTTACCACAAACCAAGACGAAATACAGATTCGAATTTTGCGCTGTACCTGTAATGTAGCGATCACCGCCGTTTCCTGGAATCGATTTCCACTCCGGCAATAGTATTCGAAATAACTCGAGACGAATGCCGTGATGTGTCCTGAGCACAGGCCATGGCTTATTCTTTTCCAGGTTCTGTGTGTCCGAACTAATGGTTCAATCTCTTTTCCCCTCGCAGTCGACGATATGTGGTCGTAATTAACCCCCCCACCCACGTAAAATGGTCGCAGTCGGTATAATGGCGTAGTTCGTGTTGAGAGGCGCTTGAGACGGATGGTTCGTTACTTGTGACGTAACAACTGACAACAGAAAGAAGCAGGATGTACACCCTTATACAGTCGCTGAAAGTAAATAGGTAAACCATTGTTGAATCGCTGATTCTTGCCTAACATATACTGTAGATATTTATTCGTCTGACGTAGTACAGGTACGCAACTCAGGCTCTGGCGAATCGAAACTGACAATTGTAGTGGACACAGACATGACTTGAGACGTTGAGAGGTAAGGTAAGTAGGCTTTAGGTCCCGTGGTCATTAGAGACGGCGACACACAACACAATGATCAAACTAGAAGAATCGGCCATGGCCTTTATTAAGGAACCACCCCAGCATTCATGCACCTGCAGCGTTTTCGGGAAACTATGGAAAACCTAAATCAGGATAGCCAGAGCCGGCAATTGGAGCCGATTCCTCTCGAATGCGAGTCCAACGTGTTACCGTAGTGCCTAGAGCAGTTGGGTTATCTCGGGGTACTCCCTGATAATACACCACATGCAGTATTGTCACTGTTCCTTTTCAGTCGTTTTACGTCCCTCTGGCATCTATTAGGAAATGCTACCTAGAATAACAGGACTAAAGGACGTTGGACCCGTAAAATCTCATTTTTATGTTTGCACCAAACAGTGTTCAACTTTTGCACATCAGATAACACGTCATTTCCCAAAATAAAAAAAAATTAGGCCCCATAGTTTTTGCAAAATCACTCATCAAAGTCACAAAATGGCCATTGCGGTGTAGCCAAAATCAAGAAGAGTAATTAACTAATAAATTCAAAATTACAGTAACTGATAGTCAATGTATCAATGCGTTTTATGACATAGTTGATTAAAGTTAGTTTTGAAAATTTCAGAAGTAGCCAAAAGTCAAAGTTATGCAAAAATTTACTCACTTTTATAATTTTTTTTAAATACAAAATTGTATCGCTTTGTGTTCCAAAAGTGTCTTGAAGTAGCTCCCATAATTAAGAATTAATGTGAATTATCTTGTTTATATATATATATATATATATATATATATATATATATATATATATATATATATATATATACACACACACGAACGTGCGTATGTATGTACGGATGTAATGGAACCTTTAGTTTCTTCTTCCATCCTATTTCATGCGTCCGAATTATACGGAATTTAGCACACGTAATAAGAATCGATGACACTACAATAATTTCAAAGTTATGAACTGATATTCTCACCCAAAAAAAATCTGACTTCGACAGAAAACCATTTAATATCGAACTATTCAAACAAAACATTTTTAAATAAATCACAGATGTAAAAATTTGAAACAAAAAAAAACTGTTCGATCTTATCGCTCTTTTTTTAATTTTAAGACAAGTTGTTACAAAGGCATGTTTTCTTTACTATAATTTCGTTGTGTTAAGGCCATGCCCGATAGTTTTTTTCACGTTGGTGCAAAAAACTCAAAAAGTTTTCAACCAAATGGGTTGAAAAAAATTAAGAGCGTGTGAAGTCATACTATGCACAATTATATGTAGGCTTTAAAAAAAATGAGTCGTTTGCCAGTAAAAAAAAATATTTTGTGCCATTTTGGCTCATTTTCATGCTAAAATATGTGATAATTTGGGTGCAAGAATCTAAAAATCCATTGTGTTCATTGCAACTGAAAAATTCAGATAGAAACTTTGATGTATTAGTGACAAAACAATTTAGCGATTTTGTGATAGAGGTATTAGTTCATTTTGGAAAAATTATTTTCGAAATCACTGCAAAACTACCAGGCATGGCCTTAAGGGTTACGGTAAGCTACGATGTCGAGCGAACGACTGGAATACTCATGTACGTAGAATATATACGTGCTGTGAGTAACCTACGTACGCATTTTTGTATTCTCTGTACTTTTTTTTTATTTGTGAAATGCATTATAGCACGCAAACATCTAACTGTGAAAGTACTATGCACATACTGGAGTCATTTTTCACAGTGTGGAGTAGCCGAGTTCATTATGCTTCGCTGAACGTTAACCAAAGAAAAGAACGCGTTTGTAAAAAATAGGAAGTTGGGGGGAGGGGGAATCTGCAATACGTGTATTTCTTTTTCGCTTTAATGTAACTATGGCATAATAAATCCTCAATCGGACGTTTACTTTGCATACGTATTTAAATTCACAACGGCGCTCGCCAGATCAACAACCTTGAAATCCCCGTGTCACGTCAGCTCATTGGGTCAGTTCCAATCTCTTCCTAACTCTTGTAGTTCGCTGAAGTTGCAGCAGGACGTTATTTCTCTCCTTCCTAGTAGTTAGCCAGTTTCCTAGAGCAACGACGGAAATACTACTCCCGGTCACGCCTACCAACCTCCCACCAATCATGAATCACAACACCCGCAACATGCGACAAAGACTTGAAGGACTTGGTGGAATAACGGTATATCCCTCACTCGTAATCCTCTGAAGGGTGAGGGGGGAGTGGGATTAAAATAAATTACAATGCTCTATGATTAAATTATAAACATATTCCAAGCATTGGGAAGTTTAATTAAAAGCTTGGAATTTTTCCATCATAAATAAACGTGTATTGCTTCTCTCCGAGAAGTTAAACAATGTTAGATAAACCCTTCTTCCACCAACCCTTCAATTCCCGAACAAAAGGTTTAGGAATCCTCAGAAAAGCCAAACGGCAGAGTTTAAATAACAACAACAAAAATCCCGCCGAGAAAATAATATAACGATGGTTAAACATTTCGATGTCACAATTTCCCAGGCAATATATTTACTACCTTCCTACACACATTTCAACATTCCTTTTTTCCGGGACGACTTTTGAAGAGAAGCACGCTACCATCACGCTTTCAATACTAATCTGTATTCAAAAGTAAAAGTCATACAACACGTGCATGGTCACACAGAACAATGAAGCCGTCACGAAGCACTCCTGTAATTAAAGTTGGACATCAACCAGCCAGGTGGCTAATAGAATAACTGAACAGTCTCGCCCAAACTCGGAGCTACCTTTACAAGCATCGTTGAATTTCAAAGGAGGGAATGGGCAAGCGTAGTCACTGCGCTTCTGTACTCTTGAGCATGCCTGCGAGCCGCTTGCGAGTGCCTAGCACCAGACAGAGAGGGAAATAACTATGGGGAATGAAACGAGCAGCACTGTTTTGAACTCTTACAAAAATGTATTATTAATTTTGAACGGCTATAATTAACAATGTGTACTGGTTTTACAGGCAGTAGCGGACATACAGACCCATAAGCAAAGAGGTTAATATAAAGGGGCACTGTGCAGTACACCTAACCCCATGCTTAGCATTACGTTTTAATGTCCTTGACACGATTCATAAAGTACAAATTTCCGTTATCAATGAGATACTTGTGAGAAATATGTTACATACAAAACCCTATCAAGGGGTGCGGAAAGGTTAAGGTTAAGATGACTGGAATACTCGATTGTAGATAAAATGTTAACTACTATCATAATTCGATGGGATTTTTTTTGCCGAGTAGATATTCTATTAGCGGACGTTTGTTTTCATAGCACTGGGGTTATAATGCTTTGCTTTCGAGTAAAAAATTAAAAACAATGTTTAGAAAAGTAAGTGATTGAAACCACAAAATCCATAAAAATGGGAAACTGTAATTGTTATAATTTTATAACGATAATATCTAGGACTATATAATAACAGAAATTCAAAAGTATTTGCGTTTGGTAGTTAAAATAATTTAAAATTCCGTAAACCAATCGCGCAGAGGTTTTCTGAGATTAAAATTAATTTCGAATTAAATGAGGAATATTTTTTGAAATTCGGTTATTATAGAGTCCTATATATTATCGCACTTAAAATTATAAAAATTACAGTTTTAAAATTTTGTGAATTTTGTGGTTTCAATCCCTTATTTTTCTAAATACCGTTTTTAATTTTTTACTCGAAAGCATAGGATACTAACCTCCCCCCCAAGAGCCATGTAAATAAACGTCCGATAATAGAATATCTACTCGGCAAAAAAAAAAAAACATGGAATTATGATGAGTGGTTCAGATGTTATTGACGTTCGAGTACTCTAGTTGTTTGCTCGATATCTTACAGTAATAAGTTGCACCTAAGGGAGTCAATACTGAATGTATCCGAATTAGTTGGCGCTACGGTAACACACGTTGGGCACACAGTCGGGACGACCCAGGTTCGATCCCCGGCTACGACCATCCTGATTTCGGTTTCCCCCCCTGTTTCCCGAATCGCTCCAGGGACCCGATTCTTGAGTTGTTGGGAGATTATTTTCACATTCCGAATCTCACTACTGCGATTCCGAATCCAACAGTCCTGATTCCGTAACGAAAACTTTATACCCAAAGAATGCTATTCGTGAGTACTTAATTACGAAATGTGGAATGTGGTGGTGAAATTATTGAAAATTCCGAACTTCCTGTAGGGAACTAAGAGCAAACGACCACAATCGAGACGAACAATAACTTTTTCCACACACGGAATGCACCCCACCGTAAATAAGTGACGAACGAAAACCATTTTCCATACACACATGTGTGTGGTCTTACAGTTTGTGAGGTTAGAAGAGTAGAGTAGGTTATTTTTAAATCGTTGATAATTTAACATCGTAAGGGTTTTCATATTTTTGACAATGGATTTCGTACCGAAGAAGATTACAAAAGAACACATATTTTATTTAATCTGAAAAGATTCACAAATGCATATTTCGTTGTTGACTAGTAAAGTGAAATCTCAGATCTCACCATCTCACTAAGTTTCCAGCCAGTGAAATTATTTCCGTTCAAGAATCGCAAAGTAAAAACCATTGCGAAATTTCGAGCAATCTCGTAATAGAATTACTTCACATAATTTCAAGAATTGACCCCCAGGTGAATGCTGGGATGGATTCTTAACAAAGGAGGCCATAGCGGACCCATATAGTTCCTGTACTTGTGTAGGTAAAGTTATGTGAGACCGTCTCTAATTATCTCGCTGTCGGCGAGAATTAAATCCCAACAAAAATAAAATAAAATAACTATTGTAAATTATGTGGATCGGATATTTACTATCCAAAGATATTACAAATATACTATAGTAAATAACACAAACATTTTCCACTGCAGCACTGTTTCTGTGATGGTTGTAGTACTCATTACGACAGCGCAAGAGTGACTACAGAAGCGAGATTTACTATCAGCTTGAAAACGAACTTTTACCACAGGAGATACTCAAACTGTAACAACCACCCCATTAGACGCGCCCTGTTTGGTGGCCAGACGATTCGTATTTGTTCGTCTTCACCGGTATTCTTCTCTGCCCCATTGAATATATCCGCTGTCGACTACTTCAGTTTCAACGGGCGCATTAACATTTTCCCAGGTTTTACAGACTTCTCCGAAATTGTTGCAACCTAAATTTCATCATTTTGTAACGGTAAACAGCTGGCCGTAAAAAAACTGATTATCATATGCGAGCGACCACAGTAAACTAAAAGATAGCCTCTACTCCGTCTACGTGGTAACCACAAAACAATTCCCCTATTCCACGATTTACGCGCAAATGCATAAATCGAAAACTACAAGTCTTAATCCCTTAAATAGAAACTATAAATATTTCAGAGGTAAAAGTAAGTCCAGGAAAGTGGTTTAAAATTATTTACAAATTACGTAAAACCCTTTCAAAATAATAACCTAAACAGGCAATGGAAGTTACCTGAAAGGATAAGAGAGGCTAACACAATGCTACTCTACTGGTCACGTGACGACTATTACATGCTATGGAGAGGGAAGAGTCCGGTAATTAACACTGTAAAATGTAAACACACATATGCAAAATGTTGGGAACCTGGCGAAAATGCTGTTTGATTGAAGGTCTGGTGCAAAAAAATTGTTTGAATTAATTTGAAGTTGCGTGTAATCAATCAACAATCAGCAGTACCATTTCACTGATGTCGTGAATAGCAGCTTGATTACAAATTATCCGTGAAAACATGGCAATAAAATTCGTGCCAAATTTGCTATATTTGCCCGTATATGACATTCTGTTGTCCAGGTGTCGAACATATATGCTATATGAGAATCTTGTCAGTTGAGCAGGAACAACACACAGTATTTACCTCCAAGGATTCCAACTTGCCAGTCACTGTTGTCAATACGGTGCGATAACGTTCGTATCAGATATGCGGAGATTATGAAAGTTAAACTTTCTGCTGATACCAGTGATACTGAACGACCTTTAAATTAAATATAAACACAGTTACAATCAAATAGCGTCATGTCCAGACAATTTCAATCACGGATATAACTGTTACAAAGTAATCTGTTCATAATTTATGACGAATATGAACCATGCTGCAATTACGATATAGACGGCTGTGCTACATCACCAGTTAATTGCAAATATTAGATGCATTTATTTGAAATGGAATACAGAGATAATGGTATTCGCGAAAAATTTTTGTGCCAACATACCCTTGAAAACAGTGTAGTTTCTTGCGACATGTATGATTGGGTGATAGGTAGAGACATGCAAAATTCGCGTTATCATTTGGCAGCAGACTAAACTTCACTTTCCTATACATAACAGAGCATAATCTGCGATTCAATTGGCCACGAACTTTTATGTGTTGTCATGTACGTGTGTAACGTCTTTACAGAGATTGGCCTCTCTACCGTGGAAGCATTCTCCGCGGCAAGTCACGACAATATCGGCCAGCGGGAGACGTCCAACGAGCCTATAGTCACTTGGAGTCTAGTCAGCTGTCAGAAAATAACGCGAATTTTGCATGTCTCTAGTGATAGGGAGATAGGCTATACGTCTGACACAACGTAGCTATCTGCAGACCAATTTAGCGGGCATAAAATATTACAACAGTGGGATTCTTATTGGCTCAGTCAAGTAGGACAACAGCTCTACGCACAAGCAAAAGCCAGTAATCTTTTCATGAAATGAACGAGCGTTTAAATCCAGCAAACAGTCAAATTTTCCCGCGACAAATCATCATCTCTAGGAATAATGAATGTCTGGCTAGTAATTACTGAACAAATATCTGGAGCTACTGAAAAACTCTCACACTCTCCACAATTATTTTGCATTAAATTTTATCGCGCGGAAGCGCGACTTGTCTCGAGGACAGATCATTAATCAGTATGTAAAAATCAACTGAAACGGACTCCTTGCGTTTGGCAAAAGTCGTTTAGTTTAACAAGGCGTTACATCAACAAACGCCTTACACGTGGGCAGCACCCACAACAGTCAATGTGATACAGTGGTCTGTGTTACGGCATTGAATGCAGAAATAATTTCCACTGAGACACACATTTAAACAACATAAACACATAGAAAATAAATTATATATTCCGGTTCTCATGGACGGAAAATTACAAATTCTATTATTCACTTGGTACTAAAATATATTCGTCAAATAGCAAGGAACATTGATTATAGCCCCTGTATAAGTGCAAAACAACAACGCCGAATTTTCAGCACGATCAGTATTAAGAGTGAGTGATAGTCACCATCTTGAATATTTGTGTTTTGTTTCGTAACTTTTCTTCTGGGTACATTTATGCAACTTTAACTCAACTGCAGAATAGAATAAATATTGATATTCTTTTAGACGCCATAAGTATTTATTATTCATTACTGTTGTTACAGATGTAATTGCAGTTAAGAAAGTAATAAGAATATTGTAACCTATAAGTAGTAAGATAATGTAGGTTCCAGGACAACGGCTGCTGGCTGTGGTGCTGTGGTGCCGCTGATGACGCAATCAACATGGCCGCCGTGACGTCACTGTCCGCCATCTTGGATTACGTCACTGCCCGCCATCTTGGATGACGTCACTGTCCGCCATCTTGTTTTTGAGTCCGCCATGTTGTTTTTGGATTTTCCAA
>PNEQ01099704.1:0-27338 GCA_003012365.1 Medauroidea extradentata | reverse complement strand
TGGTAGTAGTGGTAGTGGTAGTAGTAGTGGTAGTGGTAGTAGTAGTCGTAGTGGTAGTACTGGTAGTAGTGGTAGTGGTAGTTGTAGTAGTAGTGGTAGTGGTAGTGGTAGTAGTGGTAGTGGTAGTTGTAGTAGTAGTGGTAGTGGTAGTAGTGGTAGTAGTAGTGGTAGTGGTAGTAGTGGTAGTGGTAGTGGTAGTAGTAGTGGTAGTGTTTGTAGTAGTCGTAGTGGTAGTGGTAGTAGTGGTAGTAGTAGTGGTAGTAGTAGTGGTAGTAGTAATAGTAGTAGTGGTAGTAGTAGTATTGGCCCCCTTTAATAAATTAGCAAACATTAAACTTTTTCAAATATCTTAATTTAATAACATGTTATCTATCGCTACAAATGTTATTTTCAAATGTTTTTTGCTATTGATTTCAAATTTTTGTTTCACTTTCCTATCCTGGTAGCCTTAAATCATGATATTGCACGAAGTAATGAACAAATTACAATTTAAATAACCAATTTGTGTACATAGTTTCGGTTGCCAACATTGCCTTACTAATGTTTTTTTTTTTTTTTTTAAGATGTGTGTGACGTCCACAAAGTAGCATACATTTAATTCGTTGAAAGATTTGTGGTTTACTGCCGCAGATGATTTTATAATGTAGTACTGATGAGAGATATACAACGCTTTATGTGTTGTCAAGAGATGTTTACTCAACTTAGTAGTTGATAGTATGTGAGCAAGAAGGGAACTTTTCGACCATCTGTGATGTTGAAGGAATTGGTGTGGACTACACTGAAGAAACGGAGATTTTTTAAAAGACTGGTCAGAATATACAAGGCAGTAAATGGAGAGGGAAGCTGAGGTAAGTTAGGCTGCCTATTATCTGAGGCAGTGCATAGAGGAAGTGGGAATAATAGTGAGAAGATCCAAGTTATGAGCATGGAGAGGGGTTGGCAGTCTATCTATGCTTATGAGGTCAGTGAGGGAGTGGAATTTACTTTCGAAAGTTTTGGTGACAGAGAGGGGGATTAGAAATATCAGGAGGGGTTTGATTGGTGATTTAGGAAGAGGTCATAACATGCCACCGAGCAGTTGCCCAACTGCAAGAGGAACATTATTATATATTATAAACCTATTGTACTTGAGTTATTCTGTTCAAGCTGGACTTTATGAAAATGTTTTGACGGTGCTGTTCTATGCATAGGTTAATAAAAATGTTAAAAACACTTTTAATGTATTAGCTGTTTAAAGAAACTATGCTACACTTGTACAGTTACATTAAATCTCTTTCGATTTGGAAACTACAGTGACAACTGTTTCAATGTTGCCGAATTTGTAGGTTTTTATACACAATTTTTGGATTTTTTTACATTTCAATGCCGCTGATCTAAACAAAGAATTTATGATGTCAATCATAGCATTGATGACACCAGATGATAATAACAATGTTGATGACCCCACTCTTTTTTTTACAGCCTTTCAATCTTCCTACACGATCAGCAAGTCCAGGCAGATGTCAGGGTTTTCGGACAAGGACAATTAGAAAATAACTATATTTCAATGAAGCATCGCATAGTAAAAAAGAGTGGATGGGTTTCAGTTTACCATTCTATAACAAATAGTATAATTGAATAGCAAAATAAAATCCATCCGTTCTTTTTTATTTCAAGACAATAAATTCAAACAGTATAGTTTTAAAAAACTTCGCCTTAAAACACACATACTGACGTATGTTAGGCTATACCATGTTTGGTATCACATACTCTAAGGTAATGTAGATAGTGATCAAATTACTGTTATGATGAATTGTGAAGGTGGGTGGGGAAGGTTGTCCTGCAGGCTAACTAAGAGGGCATACAAGGGGATAGGAACCAACAGTGAAAAGATTCAGAGTGTTTGGAGTAGAATGGAGAGGGTCAAAAGTCTATGCTTGTTGGGATGGTATGAGAGTGGAATGTTCTGCAGGATGAATTGGTGACAGTGAGAGGGGCTGGGTGGTTTGGGAAGGTGCTGGAAGGCTAGTTTTGTAAGGATATAATAATAACCTCTTGCAGTTGGGCTTTCGCTCGGTACCAAGCTCACATGTCTCACTGTCCCTCCAGACCTCTCCTGAACAAACCAACCCTGTCAACTTTCACCAGCTCCTCTCCAAGCACATTCCACTCCCTCACCGACCTCACCATCATTGACTGCCTACCCCTCACCATCATCCTCCACATCCTCCGGATCTTAAGACTGTTGTTCCCTCTCCATCTGTAATCACCCTTGATTAAATGGGAACCTAACATTCCCCACTTCTCTGAACAACCTGGCAAGCCTCTCCACCCTTCGCCTGTCCTTCAAAGTACTCCAACCCATTTCCTTCATCATCACTAATGGTCTGTAATTACCTTCATCCTCTCCCTCCTGCCCTTGCCTTCTCCACCTGCCCTTCACCCATTTAGTGACTCTCCTCTGGACCTTCTCCAGTTCCTGCACTTCCCTTTCCATGTAGGGATCCCACTCTGTCGCTGCATATTCCAGCATTGGGCGTACCATTGAGGTGTGTGCCTTCTCTTTCACTCCTCCACAGACCCTGTTCAGAACACTTCCCAGCATTCCCAGGGCCCTTCTTCCCTTAGAAACCACTCTCTTCACCTCTCCCCTCCACCCAAGGTCCTCCTGCAACATCACCGTAAGTACTCATATTCTGCTGCCTCCCCTATCTCCTGCTCAACCCATCTGTATGTCTGCCTGCTCTTTACCCTCTTTTTAGTGAATACCACTATCTTTGTTTTCTTTACATTAATCTTCATTTTATTGGTTTCTGTCCATTCTAGTACCCGATTAATGTCTGCCTGCAAGTTGTTTTTCTCACCTATCTCCGAATACACAGTCGTCCACGAACAATCTCATCCTGCCACCCACTACCACACCCATGTCATTTACCATTATAGTAAACAACAAAAAGCCCAGAACACTTCCTTGTGGCACCCCTCATTTTACAGCTCCTTCTTTTGACAAGGAGTCCCTCACTCTCACTCTCCGGCTCCGTTCCTTGAGGAACTCACCAATCCAGTCAACCACCCACCTGTTATCTAGCAGCTCATTTACTTTCCTCATTAAAATTCCATGTGGCACCTTGTCAAACGTCTTCTCAAAATCTATGAAGCAGGCATCCACCTGCTTCCCTTCGTCTACAGATTGTACAAGATCCTCCAATTGCCCAGCCACCTGCGTCTCACATGAGTAGCCTCTTCTGAACCCATGCTGATATTCCTATATCTAGTTCTTCTCATCCATTACATCTACCACAAATTTAACTACCAGCCTTTCCATTATCTTAACCGTGCTCGAGATAAGACTCACCGGTCTGTAACTACCAGGCCTTGCCCTATCTTCCCCTTGCTTGTATACTGGCACTACCAGGCCTTCCTTCCACCCCTTTGGTAACTTACTTCCTCCATCGATTTGCCAAACAACACTTATAAATACTTCGTTACCACCCTCCCACAAAACTTAAGAGCCCCATTCCCTATGCCATCAGGCCCCACTGCTTTGTTAGGATGCAAACCTATAATTAGTTTGCCTATATCCTGTCCCCTTATCCTTAGATTACCACTTGGCCTTTTCACTCTATCTGCTTTCTCACCCCCTTCGTCTGTGCTCTCGAACACCGACAAATACTGAGCCTGCAATAATTCTACTTTTCTTTGTCAGTGGTTGCGGTTAAGCCATCATTCCCTGTAAGTATTGGAATTCCTTTCTCTCCACCTTTCACCCTTTTCTGATAACCAAAGAGCTTCTGCCATCCTTTGCTTTTTCCCACAACCATGATGTTGCCCAAGTATTCATCTTTTGCCACTTTTATCTTAGTTTATAGCTCCTTCCCTATCTGCTTCATCCATACCCTAGAATTTACAATTTACCCTCTCCTATATCTTGCATGCAATTGCCTACACTTCCTCTTCAACCTCTTAATTTCTCTCCCATAATACGGTGCCCCCCCCCCCAGCCGTTATTATTTTCCTCACCAACATATCTTCTACGATCTTTTTAAACTCTTCCCACTGGCACTCCACATTCTCCCCTTTAGCTCACTCATTATACCTATACCTTAGGAAGTGTTCCGCCCCTTTCCTGTTCCCTCGTCCATATTGCCACACTACTGTATCTTTGGTTTAATCAGCTTTAGATTTTCTTAGCTTTATTTCTACCACAGGTATATCATGATCACTGATTCCCTCTACTGCCATTGCATCAACTATGATATACCCAGGCCTGACTAACACTACATCCAGCACTGACCCCACACCATCTGCAGTCCATCTAGTTTGTGCTCCTACTGCCTGCACTAGCTCCCTGTTAACTAGCTGTGATGCTAGTGTCTGCATAATGCCACCCATGTCTTCCATCCCTTCAACCCACTGCACCCCGGGCATATTGAGGTCACCTGCTACTACCATCCACTGTCTATCCCTCAGCCTGTCGACCCTTTCCTTCACTACCTCAACTGCCTGCCATCTCTGTTCCGTGGCCTGTACACTGCCAACAATCTGAAGCTCTTATGTACCCCCCCCTTACATCTAGTTCCATCACTTTAGCATCATTGCACACCCATGCTACAGAACCCTTCAAACCCTCCCTCATGCATACCATTATACCACCCCCTCTTCCATCCTTGTCTCTTCTGAATTTGGAGAATTTATCCTGATTCAGTTCACTTTCCAGCACTTCCTCACCCAGCCATGTCTCAACTCCTATCACGACATCTGCCCCATATCCCTCAACCACACTCCAGAATGAATCCTGATTATTGTATATACTTCTGCAATTTATTACTATTATTTTGATGCTGTCCCCCATGATTCCCCCTCACCACCCTTACCTTTCCCCTGTGTCTCTGTAATCCTAACCTTTCTTACAGACTCCCCTATCTTATCTACTCCTGACCCCCCGAGGTTCTCCTCTCTCTCTCTCTCTCTCTCTGGTTGCTATTCCTTGCCCTTAGCTCCATCCTACTATGCTCTATGCAGCCAGCAGTTTCCCTACCCAACATATCACCCAGAGTTCTCCTATCCTCCTCAGTGAGATGGACCTGATCTCTGCCTAGATTTCCGAATCCTAACCACTTCCTGCTGTCTACAAAGATAGTTTCCCTTTCCCTACATACTCTCTCGTATATTCCGTTGGCTACCATTGCCTTCGAATAGGATATACCCTTCCTCACCAGTACTCCACTGACTACTACCCTTGCCCTAGGAAACTTTTCCTTTACCTGCTTCAACATCCCTCTTAAGTCCTTCTCTACATTTCCACTCACCTCCTTGTGTGCCAGATCGTTCCCTCCAACATGAACTGTGACCGCATTCACTGTGTCACTTTCCTTTACACTAGTGACACTCTCACCCAGATCTTTAATTCTAGCTCCCCTAAAAGCTGCCTTACATGTAGCATCCTTCCTTACACCCTGTAAATCCATTCCCTTGACAATTGAACTACCCAAAAACACCACCTCTGGTTCCCTTCTTTTCGCCGATCCCCCTTCTCCGGCCTGCCTAACCCCACTGGCCATCTCTCTTCCCACTCCTCCCATCCTGAACTGCCCTGCTTGTCCTGAATGCTGATACCTGCTGACCCCTCCCCTACAAGCTTCGACATACTGCTTCCTGCCCCCTTCCACTGTACATATCCTGGCCACTGTTTCCTGCCCCTCTCCCCTCTTGATTCTCCTATTGTCTACCAGTGTCCCTTCCCTTGCTTCTGCCTCCATTTCCTCTACCTTACTCCTCATTTTTCCTACCTATCTCTCCTTTGATCCCCTTCAACTCTTACTCTAACTTTCCCACCCTTACTGCAAGACTACTCCTACCCATCTCATCCCTGACTTTCCTCCACCTCCTCAATCCTCTGCATCATTTCCCTCTATTTCCTGTTCATTACATCTACAATGTCCCCTTTCCACCATTACTTATTTACCTCCCTTCTTGCTGCTGGCACATCCTCAACAAAGTTACTCCAAAGCATTTCCCACATCCAATTACTACCTTCTCCCCCTTCCTGCATCTCTTTCTCAACTGCTCCTACAGCCTGCTTTTCCCCTGTCACTGACACTATGCCTTTTAACCCAATACACTCCCTACAGCTCCAATATTTTGTTACCAGTGAGCCCAACTTCTCCTCTGAATCCCTACACAATCCGCATGGTACCACTCTTTATACTCGTCACATTGCACCCCACTATCACACTTTGGCCAAACTTTCCCACAGCCCCTACATTTGCACCTCCCCACCACTGCAGCTTGTCAGTGTACACAAGAAATTACCAAAAGCCCACTAGTAACTGCCTAACCAAACAACTTACTAAAATATCCAAACACTAATAAAATATATTTGAACTAGATTATTAAATTAAATTTCGCAGGGTCCGCTGCAACTACACTAAAACTTCAACCTAATTAAACCTTACCACTAGTACTATCTTATCTTACCGATCCGTAATTCCTCTACTTTACAAAAACACAGTACAACCGACTCGCCTGTCTACTAATAATAAACAATTAAAAATTAAAAATACCTATCAACTAATTAAAAATTTAATATTACCAACTACTTAACCACTACTTCTTACACTAGGGCGGCCACATGGCGATCACAGCCGCTTCAAGCAACAGACTACGTTAAAACTAAAACAAGGTAGCTACTACTAACAATATATATTATAAAACAGATATTTATAAACTAAATTACTACTAAATTCTAATACTAGATCACTTAGTTGCAACTAAAATACTTGTCCATGCGCAGCATCGAAACAACTACAACCACACGGCGGCCATCATGCCTTACTACTCTCTTGCCGCTCGCCATCGGGCTGTAGCCCAATTGCGATGATAAAGTTCCTGTTATTTTTATCATCTAAGGATGACGAGAAAACTTCAGGTATTCTAGCTGATGTTTCGTTAAAACCTTGTAAAAATACTCAACCTTTGAAAGTTGGTCACACTCGTGAAAATTTTGTTATGTCGAGAGCACTAGTATATTGGAATGATAGTGATCGAGGTGAAATAGTGCTGTATGCAAATTAGTGATGCGTTGTGTTGGTTATAATTTAGTGTTTGGTTGGTCTAACCCTTTCGTATTGGGTTTCGTGTTATTAGTTTCAAATTGTGTAAGTGAATGACTATATGTGCAACATCTAATATTGGAATAAGGTTTATGGAATCGATTGGATGATGGTGTAAGATAAGTTAAGGTCAAATTACATTGAGTTTTTTCTCCTTAATGAAGTGTTAGATACAGTCAATGTGAATGTGGTTTCGATTAGTATAAGTCGAGTTGTGATGCATAGGTAAATATACAATGACACATTTACGTAAATAACATAACAATTTTATTCATATTTTCTTGAAGAATCTGTTAGCAAACAGGCACGGTGAATACATTTTCTAATTTTTAAAATAATTAATTGATACTGTGTGGTGAAATTAATGTAAATAGGTTTAATTTTCAATAGCATTGCACTTAGGAATTTATTATTGTTGCGAGCCGCGACTGTCTGGCTGGGCGGTGTAGTACGTTACTGTGGTGGCGGAGCTATGACACCCCTCTTTCTACCCACTCCTTGGCACCGCGGCTGTCGGGCAGGGCGGCGAAATACAATACAGTGGCGGCAGTCCTAAAAGACCTCCTCGGGTGCTGCATGGATTGTATTACTCCGTGATAACAACCTGCACGCCGCTGTAATCGGAGAGCAGTGTAAGCCGATATAGCAGCGGCAACAACAAAGAGGTTCGGCATACATTGTGTCGCCCATGTGCGGTGGCGACCATCTGCGCCCAATATCGGGTAACTGAGGGAAATATCGTGATCTGGAATGTTCCTGTTCCCTCTTTATCTCTCGGGGTGGTGCTTGACTTTGAAGCGACACCTTTCCAGGAGGAGAACAGAGAAATGCCAAGATAATTCGAGAAGTAGGGGTGGGTATATAAGGGGGAGCTGCAGCAGAAGCGAGAGAGTTTTGGCTGGCAGGTGCCTAGTGTGATCTCAAGTGATAGTGACAAGTATTGGATTGCGACGACTGTTCAAGGGCGTCCAGCGAGTGGGACCGCAGCAAGTAGTAGGAAGAAGGTGATTCTAGGCCAGAAAAGATTCTTCGGAATTATTTCATTGGGTCCACCATTGTCAGTGACTAGTAACCTTTCCATATACAGAGAACTTATGTAGATGTATTTTTTTCCTTTATGTAAACAGTAGTTATTTGTTGTGTTTGACATTTATTGTGGTAAATCTTTAAAGACACAGATTTTTTTGTATATACAGTCGTAAATAAACTAGGTTAGCTTTATTTTCTTTATTTTATCAAAGACCTCCATCCCCAAACGTACCTAGCCCGCAACTTGTAACATTATTTTAAACAAGTTTGATAACATTAAAATGAGTGTGTCTAATTTCATAATCGGATACCAGTAAATTGGTATAATTTAACCCTTTTGTTCTTTCTTTGTGATGTCAAAAGTTGTTAAATATCGATGGTGTTGAAATGTAAGCTCGTGTGTCAGGACAGGAAACAGCACTTTACAACATAGTAATCACAGTATATCTTGTAATAACTGTTCAGATATCATTACCATACAAGTATTTAAATTTAAAATTAAATAACGCACATATTAATCAATATGTACGCATAACCATGACATACAAGTTTGCTGTGTGAGGGAAATTGCATTGTTTCGACATATGACGTGGCAGTTCAACACCATCGGTATACTAAAAGAATCTTCATGTGAAGTACATTTGATAATATATATATTGTCACGAATTAGGGTTAACAGAGAATGTGTAGCTACAGCTTGTGTTCTGATCATGAGCATATTACATGTTGTAGTTTACACGACAAAGAATAATGTGTTGTACTGACATGTGTCCGCTGTGCTAGGCAATCAGGGTTGCAAGTGAGATTGCAATACAAGTCTCTAGAAGGTCTTTAGGGCAAAGAGCATGAGATACTGGGGTGGTTCTTCTAGAATAGCTGGTAATAGAGCAATCCTCGACCCAGCGAGTGACTACTGGGTGAGCCAACAAGGGCTAGCTCTAACTCGCTAGCATAGGATGTCATCTTTATATGAATAGAGGATAAGGCAGATATCACTCGCCTTGTATTGGACATCAAGGGTTGGTACACAAGATGTTCTCATGAGAGGAGAAAGACAAAAAAGTTCAGTTTCATAGGGCGTTTATATTCATGAGCACAAGATACAGTATTTGTCACAGCATGATGAATACAACACTTGCTTTGGTACATGGTCTACAATCGGGGTTAGAGTCAATCATAATCTGATGACATGCACTATTACACTGAGGTCTCTATATGAGGTACAACATTAAATATATAACAATAACAATATAAATTGCCACAGGGCATTCTCTGATAAATACAACTTCGGGCCGTTCAGATACTAGACAAGAATTAACGCCTTGCTCGTGGCCGAGAATGTGATGAACATCTCTTTCGTCCCATGAGGTTTACAAAATTCCACAGCCTCTTTGTCATCATAGCTCTGCGGCCGTCGAACGATATTCGACTAACAAGAAATACTGGATTACTGTTAATTATATGGCGATCTATGTGATTCCGGGAAAGTATACTACATTCCGTAACTTTCAATATAATTTTACGGGACTATGAAGTGCATGATAACACTTTAGAACTGGCAATGTGCATGGAAACAAATACTAGGCATAGTGGCTTGAAGAGCACCTAGGCTATGTCGCCTAGCTAAGAAGGTTAAGTCAAAACTCAAACATGAAAGCGCAGGCTGGGCTTTCTCTTCGAATCGTCCTGGCTAGGGTGATGGTTTGAGGTAAAGGCAGGATCGGGCTTAGGCTCCATTTTCAAGAAGCAACCCTGGGGATAGAGGACATTGGGCTTAAGCTAAATTTTCAAGAAGCAACCCAAGGTAGGTGGGCGGGTTTAGGCTCCATTTTCAAGAAACAATACAAGGTTTAGACAGGAGAGGGGCAAAGGCTCAATTTTCAAGAAGCAACCCAGAAGATAGAGGACATTGGGCTCATGCTCCATTTTCAAGACGCAACCCTTTCAAAGGAGGGGGAGTGACAGGCTGACCCGGCCCGATGGCCGAGCCCCTGACAACTGACCAGCATTTTTTATCTAACTACCCTAACTACTGAGGAGTCGGAGGCCCAGGATTAGGAATGGTGCCTAGTTGCATCTCAAGGCTTAGCCACACACGCCTAGATGTGCAGGAAACAATCAGAACAAAGACACGTGCATCGAGGCACTACTAGGATTGGGCAAACATGACCGCAATTGAGTCCATGTTTACCTCCTGTAACTAGTTCTAACTACTGAAGGGAGGGAGGTACGCCACACTCGCACGAAGGAAATAATCTCAGCACAAAGTTATTATGTTACACAAATAAAGAAAAAAATTTCCCGGCTTGAATTATAAATATTCGTGTTGCTGTTTAACACTACTATTAACACACAAGAACGCTTAATCATAAAACACATTTCTTAGCAATAACAAAAATGTACAATTTATATCTACATGCGTATTTCCCGTGATCGCTGTTTAGTGCAACTTACAGTGTCTGTGCACGAAATTGGCATTACTGGTAAGGCCCTCAGCCGCATATGTAAACGAACACTGGTATATGTTAAAATGTATCGCAAAGGCAGTTATACATAGAAAATAAACATTGTAATATTACTTGAACGTAAGTAAATACTGTTTTACAAATAAAGCGTCGTCTTCATAATCTTGCATGCAAACATATTTCCCTGGCGTAAAAATAAGCAGCAACACGGCAGTCGGTAAAGTTGCGGGTGAATATAGTGTCCTTAGGTATAAATGGTAAATGTTAAAAATCGGGGCGAGCGTTAACATACTTTATAAGTTGACGTAACAGAGTTGCGTCAGTTCGATGTTGGGGAAACTAACACATCTCTGACTCACGATATGGTGACTCCTTTACGGCACGAGTATGTGCTTTCTCATATCTAATATCCTAAACTTACTTCACGTGTGTGTAGCAAGTCCTTTCAACTACCACATGTAGCTACTATGCCCAAGCTATATTCGTTCTTTGCTGACTCAAGTGAGGGGATGGCAAATAGCAGGGCGAGAATATTCTTGTTGGAAGCAATACAATTTCTATGGCATGTTCTATGGATACAAGTTAAGAACTTTTGTTTTGTTGATATGTAAAAAATGGCTTGGGCAAGAAATAATATTGTAAAAACTACCTGAATATATATATATTTTTTAGTTTTAACAGGTTATGGGCTCAGAGTATCATCCTTCCCAGGTAGTAAGACAATGACATTGAACCAGTGTCATAATATTTTTCTTTGCTGGTTATTATAAGATTCATAAACGTTTGTGCCAAGGTTGTTTGGGTGTAGACAGCTATCATCATGGAATCTAATTTTATTAAGCTGGTAGGTGAATCCAAATGGAGCATGTGGAAGTTCCAAATAATGGTAATTTTGAAGTCAAGAGGATTATTTAATGTAGTTACGGGAGCTGAATTAAAACCTGGAGTTGAAGATGGTACTTCACAGTTGGAGGTAAGCAAACGAGTCAAATAATGGATATCTAAAGATGGTAAGACTCAAGAAATTATTGTTAATAGGTTAGAAGAAGGGCCTATGACTTACCTTTTAATGTGTATGTCTGCGAATGAGATGTAGGCCAAGATACTATCTATCTTCGAACTACAATCTGAAATTAGTTTGCACCAGCTGCAGCGTAAGTTTTACACGCTTAAGTATGAAGGGGAGGGCTTAGCTGTTTTGTCTCAAAGCTTCAAAAGTTGGCAGGTCGCTTGAAACAACATGGTGATAAACTGTCCGAACAAATGTTTTTAAAGACAAAGATACTGGGATCATTGCCAGAGCCATATAAACATTTTGTATCGGCATGGGAATCAGTGTCCACAAAAGATCAGAAATTGTCAGAGTTAACAGCGCGTCTGTTAATAGAAGAGGAGTGTGTTTCTGATGAAGACAGACGTGAAAATGCTCTACTCTCCCAAAGCCAATGTAGACTTAACCAATTTAAGTGTTTCAGCTGGGGTAAACCTGGCCACACAAAGGCAGTTTGCTACAAAAATAAGCCAAAAAAATGATTATGTAGGAGAAAAACCTGGACACTTCATTAAAGACTGCAGAGTGAAGTTAGGGCAAGAAAAAGGCTCTAGTCTTTCTTCAGATAGTATTTATCACAAAACAAAAGGGAGAAATGTAAATGCATTTATTTGTACAGCAATGTTGAGTAAAAGTGCAGGAAAACCAGAGCTGGTACGTTGATAGTGGTGCATCAGAACACATGTGCTCTCAAAGAAACCTGTTTTCAGATTTTTGTACTTTGAATCAATAAAAACATAAAAACATATAATTATTGTTGATGGATCAATATTAGTTGCTGAAGGTATTGGCACAGTAAGAGTTGAAGCTTTTGATGGCGAAACATGGCATATGGCTGAGATTAAAAATGTGTTATTTATCCAAGATATAAAATTCAACTTATTCTCAGTTAGTGCTACATTGAAGAAAGGTTATGAAATTGGATGGAAGGAGGGAAAGTGTGAGTTCATTAAACCAGGCAAAGTTTATGCACTTGGATCACAAGAAGGAAAACTTTATAAAATTATGTTTAGGCATGTGTCAGGTATTGCAAATGTTAGTGTTGTTACTGGAAATTCCATAGAAAGCTGGCACGGAAAACTACCACATCAGAATATTGAGCAAGTAAGAAAAATTTAAAAACACAATGGCATCGCTGTTCAGAACAAAGAGGATTTCTTCTGTGAAGCATATGTCAAAGGTAAACAGCAGATACGGCCATTTCCAGCGAGTAATAACAAAACTACCAAGACAGGTGAAGTTATCCTCGCCTATATCTGTGGGCCTATGGAAACTAGGTCATTGGGTGGCTCAAAATATTTTTTTTGTTATTGAGAGATGATTATTCAAGTTACAAATACATATATTTTCTGAAATGCAAATCATAAGCTAAAGAAAAGATTGAGAGATTCTTTAGCCTAGCACAAAATGATACACTTAATCAAGTAAAAATTTTAATATCAGGAAACGACACAGAACTAGGAAGTGAAGAAATTAGAAAACTTCTTGAAGGGTTAGGTATACGACATCAGAAGTCAGCACCATACTGTCCAGAATAAAATGGAATTATAGAAAGAGAAATAAGAACAATTATCGAAGCAGCCAGAACAATGCTTCAGGCAAGAAATTTAAACAAAATTTTATGGTCTGAAGCTGTAAACACAGCTGTATATGTTATCAACAGAATAGGTACAAGCTCTGTTAAAGAAAAGACCCCACTTGAACTAAGATTTAATTCAGATGCTAACATCAAAGAGTTTCAAGTATTTGGAGCTGATGTGCACATGCATGTTCCGAAACAAAAAAGGAAGAAAAGTAAAAAAGGACTATTTGTAGGATATCAAGAAATCTCAAAGGCATTTAGAGTGTATGTACCCAACAAAAGAAAAATAGAAATCTCACGAAATGTTATTTTTAAGCAAGATGATATCAGGAAAGAAACAGAAATACCAGTCAGTGTTTTGAATTCTTTGGAAAATGTAGGTGATGAAGTCGTACTGTCAGGTCTAGAGGAAGAGACTATTAAACCAAATGTATAAACAATAACTCTGTAGAAGAGGAATTAGAAGTCTCCGAAAGAATAGAAGAAAAAACCCAAGAGCGCGAGATCGGGCTAAATTGAGAAAACCAAGTACTTTGAGCGAGTTTCATACAATTTTTTTTTATTGTCGATGAAAATCTAACCTATGAAGAAGCAATGAAAAGTCATGAAAGCGATAAGTGGAGGGAAGCAATTGACATTGAACTGAAGTCGATAAGAGAAAACAATACATGGACTGAAGTCATGCCTCCAGCTAACAGTTGTATCATAGGAAGCAAGTGGGTATTCAAGATAAAGCGAGACGAAAGTGGCAAACCAGTACAGTACAAAGTACGACTTGTCGCACGAGGATTTCAACAGGGTAAAAATTTTGATATAGGTGAGATCTATGCTCCTGTAGCCAAGTTAGGTACCCTTAGAATCCTGTTAGCAACAGCAACACATTTAAGTCTTCCTGTATATCAGATGGATGTTCGAAGTGCTTTTTTATATGGCCACATAGATGACGAGATATACATGGAAAAACCAGAGTGACTAGAAGGGGACAGAAATACAGTGGTCAAACTTAATAAATCCACATGCGGATTGAAGAAATCACCTAAATGTTGGAATGACAAGTTTAATCAAGTGCTTGAGAAGGAAGGGTTTGAAAGGTCAAAGCATGATTACTGCCTTTATATCAAAATAACTCGTGAGAAAAGATTATATGTACTGTTGTATGTGGATGACTTACTGATAATAGGAAATTATGACAACCAGATCAAAAATTTTAAAGCAAGTTTGGCCACCAACTTCAAAATGAAAGATTTAGGTATGGCATCAAATTATCTAGGGATCTGTATACCACAAGACTTGAAGTCAGGAACATTGAGCATAAATCAGACACAATTTTTTAAAACATTACTGACCAGATTTGGAACGGAAAACTGTAGGCATGTTTTAACCTCTATGGATCCATCATTTAGAATAAACTGTCAAGCTAAAGAAGGCAACAAAGAATTAGAAACTCAATGTCGACAACTGATAGGATGTCTTCTATATGTAGCTGTCGGTACAAGGCCAGACCTTACTGCAACTTTAAGTATCTGAAGTCGATATCAAAACCGAGTAAGTACAGAATTGTGGATTGCCTTGAAGCGTGTTCTAAGGTACATAAAAGGAACATTGGATCTTACACTAGTGTACAGACGTCTGCAGGAAAACTACTTTGCGGACATGCGGATGCTGATTGAGGAGGAGACACTGAAGAGAGAAGATCGACATCAGGGTTCGTTTTTCAACTGAGAGGAAGCACAGCCACGTGAATTTCAAAGAAACTAGCAACTGTGGCCCTGTCATCAACTGAAGCCGAGTACATATCTCTCAATTGTGCAGCCGAAGACTTGGATGTTTCAAATGCAAAGGTACCAGTAAGGATATATGAAGACAACCAAGCAGCAATTAGAGTTTCAAAAAGCCCAGAAAACCATAAACGTCTCAAACACATTGACATTCGTCACCACTTCATTCGTGAGAAGATCAGTGAGAGTGTAATCGATGTACAGTATGTATGCTCACAAGACCAGCTTGCAGATGCGTTAACAAAATCATTAAGTAGAACTCTTCTTTCAAAATTCATTACAGAAATGGGTCTTGAGTGAATTATTCGTTTGGTGTAATACTTTTTTTTTTTTTTTTTTTAATTTTGGGTCTCAAAATAGTGTTTATTTTTTGTTAAATATTTTGCGTCCAAAAAGGACTGGTCAATTAGAAGTGTTTGCAATTAAAAATAAATTAAAATAATTTTATTGAGGGGGGCTGTTGGAAGCAATAAAATTTGTATGTCATGTTCTATGGATACAAGTTAAGAACTTTTGTTTTGTTGATATGTAAAAAGTAAAAAATGGCTTGGGCAAGAAATAATATTCTAAATACTACATGAATTTTTTTTTTTTTTTAGTTTTAACAATTCTGCAGCTATCTTTTTTTTTCTATCTTAACGTTGAAAGAGGTCAGAGTGGTTGGAGAAGATTCCAGCAGTACTGCCTGTTTCTGAATCTATAATGAAAGAATTTGGAGAAACGGCTTTGGCTCGTCTTTGAGCCATACCAATCCTGACGCAAACCAGTGCTGCTTTGCCAAGATTTCCTCCTCCTGTGGCCGATACAAGACACAGAAGTGGTTGGAAATGTCAACAGGGAGGGTGGATCGCTATTATTCATGTAACAATTCTTCCGCAACACACAATATGTTACGCTCATCGTTTCTACTTCAGAGACATGTTGACGTCTCATACTCTCATCTGGTGTGCAATCTTTGTGAAGTGTATCGGCCAGAGGCAAATAGCTCGTGTTCGTTATTGCTCTAAATGTGTATATTTGGATGAGTAAGCTATTCTCCACGGACACAGCCTAGCGAGGTAGTTTGCTTATCCTATTTCTCCATCCTAACAATTGTGGTCATCTCAGGAAACGAACAGACACATTCATATTTCGATCTTCTTTGGATCTCTTCAGAAAAGTATATGTTATAGATTTCAGCAACCAACTGACGACACAGTCTGCAGGGGTCTGCAGGCTCAGAGGTTAACGTGAAAGACGCGACGATGTTGCTACCTCAACGAAAGAAACGTACAGAAGAAGGTTATTGTAACATGATAGTCTATAACTGGCGTGTATGACACTGCGACAAGCGAGAGTTAAATCATCCAATCACAGACCATGAAACAGAGCTGCAGATGTGCACATAAAACATTGAAACCAAATTGTAAATACCTTCTCGCCATGCAATCCTGCCACTAACATCATGCGAACCACATCTGGGCAAATTAAGTGTTTGTATTGTCACAGAGGCTTCTGTGCATGGTAAAATGTATCAGTCCAATAACATATGATCAGTTCCCCACACTTACAACCGCCCAGACGTGGCACGCTAACAGTAGCTCACAAGTAACTTCATACCTGCTGTTCGCTGCGCCACTTCCACAAAGCTGTATGAAGTTGCCAACCAGACTTACTTACATCACCTTCACGACACTTGTTATCGACATGTATTCCACTGGACACTACGTCTGAAGAAAAAACTTACTTTCTTTTACCGCTGTTTGCTATGTTTAAAGTTTTCCTGTTGTAGCCTCTCTGACTCGTAGAAGTTTTGCTCGTAAATAAAATATGACTTCGCCTTTCCTAGAGAAACGTGTTTAAGCGATTTGGATGTCGTATTTGAACGTCAACATGAGGGAACTGAGCAAACCTTTCAGCTCGTTCATAATGCATCAACGAATTTCTTCATCCAAGTGTTGTCTCGCATTTCTCTGTTTTCATTGTTTTGCTTGTGGTCTGCAAACATAGAGTACGAGTACAACTTTCTTTTTTATTATTATATACTTATAACATTTTGTTACAAGTAAGAAAGCTGAACGTTCAAAGTTTGTTTGTAGTAAATGTTATTTGATTGTTATTAAAATGGATGAAACATACATTGTTCCTATGCCTATATGAATGATCACTATGGTTGGGTTCTGGCAATAGGTAACGCCTGCTCTGTAGACTAACAATTCTATGACAAAGGCGATATGTTTATTAACAAATGCAAAGAAAATATTAATTAAAATAAAATTCATAGTATAATTCATATGATGTACAGTTGGCACAAGGGCCATATAGAATTCACACAAAATTCCGCAAAACTCTGCAATAAATACCACTTCGCATTTAGCTGGGTTTTCGGAAAATGAGTCATAAAGTTAAATTAATTAATAAATGTAAATCCCACGATGATAATCACCATTCAAAAACTTTAGTATACAAAATGTTTAATTAAACTCACTACCTAAAAATTTCTTAACAATTTGTTTTCTAACCAGATATTCTTACCAAACTAAAATTCAACTCGGAGAAATTCAAATACATAAAGGTTATTTAAATTGTCTTAATAGACTTAAAGGCCCGGTTGCTCAATGTCTGATTTTCTTATGATTATCTTCCGATTAAAATTTAACCAATGGCTAGCAACAATATCTGTTTCTCAAGTACTTATTGAGATTAATCAATGGGTTAGAAGTAGGTAACCATTGGTTATCTTAATCATAAGAAGAGGTATTGATTACAGAATTAAACAGGACTTTTAAAGCAAACAAGATTATAAACAGTAACAATTTTTTTAGGTTATGATGACAGATGATTTAAATTTCTTGTTTCAAGATGATGATGAAGAAATAGTGTGATTTCATAAACAAGCTAAAACTTTTTCGGGAACACCCAAATCACATTTAAATAGATTGCCATGAAGTTGTTATGTGATTTCTGCTGAGTAAAAATACTATCCTAGAAAAAATAGAAGGTCAGTTATTGCATGTTTTATTTACATCCCATAAACTTTAGTACGTTCGGGTGATATTTTTTGTAGGTTATGTGAAAACATTTGGTGGTTCTGTCACATGCGTTTGTATGATGTCTCTATACTTCCACACATTATTAAGCATAATTGACTAGAAACCTTTATTAGATATATTAACACAAATTTGTACATAATATTACATATCTTGGGTAATGGTAATTAAATACCTATGTATTTTTAATTCTTCTGAAAAAATAAGACATACGTTGACCAGGGAATCTGAATTCAAAAGTTCTTTACATAAATGTGTAGATTATATTACATGTTTTTCCATACTTTTGTATATTATAATACCTATTGTAGGTTATGTTATTGTTTCATGATTGTGTAGGTTATGTTACACATAAAGATTACAAGATTAATTAAATTCTACTTCGATTTTCTTCCATGTATCTTCTTACTGCTTCCAAGTTATTGCAACAGTTTTTTTTTTTTGTATTCTGTGGTACGGACATATTTTTTAGCAAGAGATATTAGCATTTCTGTTTCCAAAGAAACTAAATTTCTGGCACGCGGCCACTTATTTTCATCTATTACGCATACAAACACCGTAAACCAGCACAACTAAATAAAAAAATAAAATTCACTGCAGCCAATCACAAGCTGATATTTCATTGCATGTGTGCCACATTTACCTTAACCGATACTTAGCTGAACATAAGATTAAAGTACACTGAGAAACACTTAGGGCCGGTTTCTCAATGTCTGATTGAAGCCTTGGTTAGCTAATCCTATGATTATATTTAACCTATTGATTAAGTCGTGATTAAATCTGAAGTGTTTGTCAATGTACTTTAATATTATGTTTAGCTAAGTATCGGTTAAGGTAAATGTGGCAACCATGCAAAGACATATAAGCTTGTGATTGGCTGCAGTAAAGCTATTATTTGTTTATTTAGTTGTGCTGGTTAGCAGTGTTTGTATACGTAATGGAAAAAAATAAGCGGCCGTGTGCCGAAAATTATGTTTCTGTGTTGAAAAATACGCCCGTATCATAGAAAAAAAACTGACACCGTAACTTGGAAGCATAAAGAAGATGCATGGAAGAAAATCGAAGTAGAATTTTATTCATCGAGGAACCTATATGTGTGATATAACCTACACAATTATGAAACAATAACATAACCTATAATAGGTATTATAACATGCAAAAGTATCGAAAAACACGTAAAGTAATCTACAAATTTATAATAAGAACTTTTTAATCCAGATTCGTTGATCATCGTAAGTTTAATTTTTTCAGAAGAAATAAAAATACATTTTTTATTACCATTACCCAAGATACGTAATATTATGTACATCTAACATAGTTTTCCAACCAATTATGCAAAATAATGTATGGAAGTATAGAGACATCAAAGGCATGTGACATAACCATCAAATATTTTCATGTAACCTACAAAAGAATAATACTTACCCGAACGTACTAAAGTTTATGGGATGTAAACAAAACATGCAATAAATAAGTACACACCTGTCTGTGGTCACTTCCAGCTGTACAATTTTTTCTAATAGTGTTAGGACAGTATTTTTACACAGCCGCAATCGCATAACAAATTCATGGTCATCTATTTACATGTTACTTGAGCGTTCCCGAAAAAGTCTTGGCCTGTTTATGAAATCTACTATTTCTTCATCATCATCTTCTTGAAACAAGAAATTTAAATCATCTGTCATCATAACCTAAAAAATTGTCACTGTTTATAGTCTTGTTTGTTTTAAAAGTCCTGTTGTTAACTCTGTAATCAACACCTCTTCTTATGATTAAGATAACCAATGGTTACCGACTTCTAACCCATTGATTAATCTTAATCAGTACTTTAGAAACAGATATTGTTGATAACCATTGATTAAATTTTAATCGGAAGATAATCGGAAGAAAATCAGACATTGAGAAACCGGGCCTTAAGATTTAATAATCACTTAATCAATAGGTTAAATAAAATCATAGGATTAGCTAAGCAAGGCTTTAATCAGACATTGAGAAACCGGGCCTTAAGATTTAATAATCACTTAATCAATAGGTTAAATAAAATCATAGGATTAGCTAAGCAAGGCTTTAATCAGACATTGAGAAACCAGCCCTGCAGGCAGAGCATGGTTCGTGTTTTCTCCCTGTCGTCAGAACGACGCGTCAGTGGAAATACGTTTCGTCAAAAAAGCGAACATGGTTCTGTTTGTTGCCCGTCAAAGCGTTTCATATGAACGACGCGACCGTCAATACACTGACGCGGCATTTTGGCGTGTCAAGAGGCCGACAACGTGCGTATTTAAAATAAATATCGAAAGAAACAATGCCATATTCACAGTTCCACGTGACAAAATATATTTTTAATTAATATAAAACCTAAATAAGTAACACGGTTTGTATTGAATATTTATGAAGACAAAAACAAACTGTTTTAACTGATGTATATAGAGGTAATTATTGGCGCTGTATTAGTGTACGCATGTGTTTTGTCTGTAATTTAAACATGTTGGTATAACCAAACCGAATGAAAGTGATGTGCGGTAGAAAAGAAATTCCGGTATTTTAATATTCATGGCTTGAATCTATAGTACAAAACGCATAAGACAAAATCATTCTCTGCTGAAAATATCCTGAGAAATCAGTGTTTATACATACCGTAGTAACTTTTAAAAGCATTGCTGCAATTTGTATTGGCAATTAGCCTACGACGTTATACCTTACAGATATTGCAGGAGACTATTACAATTTTTGTTATTTTGAGCAGTACGTTATTCATGTTCATGCGTTGTGTCTTTTTCCTAGATTGGGAAACCAATTTTAAATTTATATAGTGTATAGGGTAAAGGAGACAACAAAATCTATATTTTCCTCAAACGTAAGGAAAATTTTTTTATTGCCTGGAGAATAGTAATTATCGTCTTCTGTTATTTATTATAAATGTTCTGACAGAAAATATATTTGTTACTGCAAATCATATGTATATTTCTAAATTATAAGCTACATATTGAAATGTTAAAAATTATGTTGAACTTTATTTACCATGTTATATTTTACATTGCTCGTATAAACATCCAAATGAAGATATAAAAAGAACTATGGTCAAATACTGATATATCTATTTCGACAGCAACACTACTACTATAGTGACATATACACTGACTCATGAAATTAATATTAACAGCAAACCCCAGACGACTGCCACAGAATATTAGCACTTGACCATAGATTTTTCAAGTTCTGTTCACACGTGTAATAAATTAAAGAGTCACTTGTGAATAAAAATACATGTTAATTTTGTCACTTGTAAATAAAAGTACAGGTTAAGTGCAAATAACATCATTCTCGTTACTGCTGTATAATAGTTTTGTTCATAGAGGGTTTTCTATTGGCTGAAACTTGAAAGCAGAGTCTCCAACACACAAAAATAACACGTCGCTACTGCAAATTTCGTACCAACCTCTGCATATATTGGTCTTTGGAACCGTCGTTCATTTGACGCAATAATTCTGACAGAAGCATTATGACACGACAATCTATGCTCGCATTTTCGCGCAGCTATCATGACACTAGCGTCGTTCTACCGACACGTCGGAGTTACGACGGTTTCGAATAAAAGAACCATGCTCGACCTGGCCTGGTTTCTCAATGTCTGATTTTCTTCTGATTATCTTCCGATTAAATTTTAACCAATGGTTAGCAACAATATCTGTTTCTAAAGTACTGATTAGGAATAATCAATGGGTTAGAAGTCGGTAACCATTGGTTATCTTAATTATAAGAAGAGGTATTGATTACCGAGTTAAACAGGACTTTTAAAACAAACAAGATTATAAACAGTGACATTTTTTAAAGGTTATGACGACAGATGATTTAAAGTTCTTGTTTGAAGATGATTATGATGATGAAATAGTAGATTTCATAAACAGGCCAAAACTTTTTCGGGAATGCCCAAATTACATTTAAATAGATGACCATGAATTTTTTATGTGATTGCTGCTGGGTAAAAATACTGCCCTAGCACTACTAGAAAACATTTTAGGTCATGTGGAAGTGACCACAGACAGGTGTGTACTTATTTATTGCATGTTTTGTTTACATCCCATAAACGTTAGTACGTTCGGGTAAGTGATATCCTTTTGTAGGTTTGTGAAAACATTTGGTGGTTGTGTCACATGCCTTTGTATGATGTCTCTATACTTCCATACATTATTTTGCATAATTGGTTGGAAACCAATGTTAGATATATTAACACAAATTTATACGTAATATTACATATCTTAGGAAATGGTAATTAAATGTGTATTTTTAATTCTTCTGAAAAAATCAAACATTCGATGTTCAAGGAATCTGGATTGAAAAGTTCTTAATACAAATTTGTAGATTATGTTACTTTTATCGATAATTTTGTATATTATAATATCTATTGTCGGTTATGCTATTGTTTGATGATTGTGTAGGTTATGTTATACATACAGGTTCCTAGATTAATTAAATTCTACTTAGATTTTCTTCCATGTGTCTTCTTTCTGCTTCGAAGTTACGGCGTCAGTTTTTTTGTATTCTATGGTACGGACGTATTTTCCAGGAAGAGATACTAGCATGTCTTTATCCAAAGAAACAAAATTTTCGGCACGCGGCCACTTATTTTCATCCATTACGTATACAAACACCGCTAACCGGCACAACTAAATAAACAAATAAAACGTTTCACTGCAGCCAATCACAAGCTGATACATCATTGCATGGTTGCCACATTTACCTTAACCAATATTTAGCTAAACATAAGATTAAAGTGCATTGAGAAACACTCCTTGATTTAATCACCGCTTAATCAATACGTTAAATATAATCATAGGATTAGCTAACCAAGGCTTAAATCAGACATTGAGAAACCGGCCCTAAAAACAGACAAATGTACATATTGTTTCACCTCTGCATTATCTTCTCTAGTTCCAGTTGGTTCTCGAGGTGAACATAAGGGTGGCGTACTCAGACTGGAGGCTAGTACTGTCTCCACCACTCAACTGTGACTCCTATGTACTGCGACCAGGAATAAGGATAATTATCAGACGCCACAATATTGACTAGAAGGGCTTTAATTGACATTAACAGTGTACAGTACAGCTTTACAATGGGCGTCGTACAATCTTGGCTGAAGGCTTGAATATAGGGGAGCTTTAAATGACGTATATCGGAACCCAGTTCCAAGCGGCTTACCACTGTGTATTGGCGTCGTCGACGCTCGGGCGTAATCGCGCGTGAGCACTATCGTGACCTCCCCGGGTCACGAGCGGAGTCCCAGGTGTCCGGCCCTCGGACGACGGAGTTGGTCAGCAGGGGGACGGCGTCCTAGCCGACCTGGAGGCACCCCAGCTGTCGGTCCAATGAACAACCATACATCGGTGGCCCTGCCCCCTCGTTATATATGTCGGCCTGCTCTCAATATTGAGGGTAACCTTCAATGTGTTGTCATAACACCACTCCGCGCTTGCAGTTCCCCTGCTTTGTGAGCGCAGCGGTGGTATCCGTAACATCGTCCCTCTTCTCAATTAAGCGGTCGTCCCGACCGTGGCAGATGAGAGCAGCTGACCTGAGGGCAGCGAGAGGGCGGCCCAAGGAGTCGTGTCTTCTGTGCTCTGTTTCGAGATCGTGGTAGCCGCGGTGTTAGGTTGCAGTGGCTTACTCAGAAGTCCTTCACTGTCCATCATTCCGCGCACTTTATAATTTGCCCTATTTGGAACTGAGTTGCCCTTGTTTAGCTCCTTACTGGATTTATAATTTTTACAATAATCAACAATAACAAGTTACAAGTATACAAAATTGATGTGAATTAACCCTAATTTGACTTTTACAAGAACACTGAATTATATACCATGTGATGCTTGAACTGAAGTACAAAATATCTTGCATCTAACATTACCAAAAAATATTTTCCTCTGAGCTTTGTGTACATTATAGGAGGGTGACTTAGTAAAATCGTCGCTGTAATTACCCCCTGAAGAACTCTATGTAGCGTCCGCTTTTATTTTAACAGGATTGGGATGGGAGGATTTTGTGCGCGCTAATGCTAGTACACTCCACTCAGTTGGTTTTAAGAGGCCTCTTTAAAGTATTATTAGTTAAACACGCTAATATAAACTCTATAAAATTGGTTATAACTTAGTTATGCCTATATATGTTGACACATTTTTGTATGTACCATTCAGATATTTATAATTATTAGATTAAATTTTTTTCCTCATTTTTGTTTACATTTATACAACCGTTTGGACACATAAATTTTTGAATTCATCGTTTACCTAGTTTGTAAGAGCAAGCGTTTTGTAGCTTGTGACTTCCAGTCAAATTATACACCTTAATTTACTTATTAGCCAACGAAGGCTGGTAGGTGTTGCTCTCTCTCGTATGTGCAGTATTAGCTGTGTTGACGTGAAAAAAACGTATGTAGCAGTGTTTACTGACGTCGTGTGCGTTATGTGTACGTCAGATAATTTCAACACTGTGGCTATATTTACTGTTGTGTATAATCGTGGTTGTACTTGGTACCATGTATTAATGTGTGAATGTAGTGACTCCATTGTTACCGCTCTGTGTTCAATCGCGCCTCCTTGTTTGCGTGTTTGAAGTCATGCTGGCCGGCCGGCTAGTCTTGGCGATGTCACCTGCACCTCACTGTAACAAGGCACTGTACTGGAGCTGACTACAAACTATTCTCACTCCATTGCAGCCCGTTGCTCTAGCCCATTGTCATGCCAGATTTGTTGGGAAACAAAATGTTTGCGTTCCTCCAGCAAACTATTTCTTCTATTTACTGCCTGTGCACCTGTAAACATAGAACATTGTGTTATAACCTTATTCCTCTATGACAGCTAACTTTGTGTTTCTAGTATTTACTGTGTCTGTAGCTTTTCCTGCACGACCGATTCTTATTTCTACCGTAGAAGGTCCTAAGATTCTGGTCACAGGATACGGACCCTCATATTTAAATGCGAGGGCTTTATGGCGACTTCTGTTCTTGACCCACACCAAATCGCCAACCTTAACTGTGTTTTCTCTAAATTTTTGATCAAAATTACACTTTTGCCTCTTTTGATTTTCTAATAAATTTAATTTCGCTTTGCCCCGCTCTTGTGCTAAAATTTGTTCCCAGTTTCCGTCGCTTGTCTCATATTTTCCTAACACTGCGTGCGAGGGTTGTTTGGCTTCTACCCCGTGCATTAAGTAGAATGGCGTGTATTTTGTGCTGCTATTCTCAGAGCTGTTGTAATTAAATACAATGTAATCTAAATATTCATCCCAATTTTTAGGATCCTCGTGCGCATAAGCTGTCAGCTGCTGGCCTAAAATTTTGTTGACTGCCTCTACTAACCCGTGGCACCTCGGATTATAAGCTGTCGTTTGCAGCTTCTATATCTGTAACTTTTCCAATAATGATGTTACTAGCTCGTTATTAAACGATGGGTCCGTTTAGATTTCATCTGCGCAACCGTATCTTAAAATTACTTCTTTGATAAAATTGGCGCATGTTTCTGCGTCTATTGATTTGACTGCTTTCGCCACTACGAACCTACTTGCAAATTCAGTCATTACCAAAATGTATTTGTTGCCTTTTTGTGTTGTCTGAAGTGGGCCTTTGGCATCTAGTGCCCAAGCTTTTAGCAATGCTGGCGGATTGATTGGTTGTAACTGCCCCATTGGCTGTTTATTTGAGGTTTTTAATTTTTGGCAAGTTTGACAATGTTTGACGTACTCTTTCACGTCTTTCTGCATCGTGTCCCAGTAATAACTCTGTTTAATTTTTTGTACTGTCTTATGGGCACCGAAATGGCTGCCCCCTAATAGAGAATTGTTGTGAGCTACTATAATTTCCTTAACGTAATATTTAGGGACTAGTGTGAGGTGCTTTTCGCTATTGGGTAAGTGAATTTTGAAATATATTTCTCCGTTAGCTGCAATGCCGTATCGCCTAGCTAACTTAACGTATTTTCTGTCTGCTTGGTCTGGTTGTGTAAGAGCTAATTTCAATTGTTTAATGTGTGGATCCTGCTCATACTCACCACTAAAAGGACAATTTAAAGTGTTTTGTCTTTGTGTAGTTAAAGGGCACAACAGAATATCCTCATCATTTTCAATATTTATATATTATTGTTCATGGTTATAAACAGGAACGAAATTTGCTTCTTTGTCGAATTCCTCTAACGCTGATTTTCGTCAGGATTGTAATCCCCAAGGCTTGCAATTAAAGGATTTAAATTATTTTGGCTAGTAGCATAAAATTGCTCTGCCATTTTACGGAAAACGTCTTGCAGCAGTTCTTGTTTGAGCTCTGCATGCAAGTATCTAATAGGTGTGTACCTAGGTGCATCTGCCGCGATTCTTAAGCATTTATTTTGCAGCACTTGTAATTTACGAGTGTGCGATTTCGCGCAATAAGCCCACGCTGGAGCTGCATATGTTAAAATAGGGCGGATCATTGTGTTATAAATTAATAGTCCGTTTTTAAGCTTAAGGCCGGAGTTGTGATTTGTCATTGGATAAAGTGCTGACATACGAGCATAAGCAAGGTTTCTCTTGCTTTCAACATGACTTCGCAATGTCAGCCGTTTATCCAGTATTACGCCTAAATACTTGACTTCGTTTTTATAAGGTATTTCCTCGTTAAATAGAGTGAGGCGCGGAAGATTGGCAGGAATGTGTCGGCGTGTGTAGACCACAGCTTCGCATTTGCCTACATTAATTTTAATTCGCCACAGGCGGAAATAATTTTCTAGCTCATTGAGCATTTCCTGGGCTCGCCGAGATGCGATCTTGGCACTTCTAGATCGCGTGTATATTACTGTGTCGTCGGCATATACACCTAGGTTCATGTTCCAATTAGGGGGCCACGGAATATCGCTAGTATATAAGTTATATAAAACTGGACCTAGTATGCTGCCTTGGGGTACTCCTGCCCTAATTTCTTTAAAATCTGAGGTCGCTCCGTCAATAGTAACGGCAAAAGAGCGCCTGTCTAAGTAAGAGGCAATGAGTTTAATATAACAGTCGGGGAAATTTCTCTCGTACATTTTGAAGAGTAGTCCGGCATGAAATACCCTGTCAAATGCTTTCTCAACATCAAGAAAGACTGCTACTGAATAATGTCGCCAATTAAAAGTTGTAGTTATATGTTCAGTTAGTCTAACTAACTGATGAACAGTGGAATGCTTTTTTCTAAAGCCAAATTGCTCGTTAGGGAAAATATTCGCGTTTTGAATGTGAATATCGAGGCGGCGCAGCAGAACACATTCATGCACTTTTGAGAGCGTACTTAATAAGCTTATGGGACGGTAATTTT
>PNEQ01099703.1:0-27336 GCA_003012365.1 Medauroidea extradentata | reverse complement strand
AATCCCGAACACACCCTGGGAAATTCTGTCTCTGCGTTGACCCGGCGAACCACCTGAACCACTTCCAGTGCTTGAAGCGCATTCTTCCCTAATAATGGGTTAAGTAATTTGTTTATAAAATAAACTTGAACTCTTTTTTCTGCTCCTCTATAACGGAAAGTCAAATTCTTGACTCCCACTACATCCAGTCTACTTCCATTAGGACCCCGAGCTTCACTGAGAGTGCGTTCAGGCACCAAGCCTGTTGCTGTCAGTATCTCACCGGGGAGGCAAGTAATGTCCGAACCTGTGTCTATCACAAAGTCAATTTTTTTTCGAGCTACACAACTTCTATTGTCGCCTCAAATGTGTGGGTATTTAAACCTTTGGCCTGTGAAGTATTTACAATTGATCCCACAATAAAGTCATCATTAGGAGCAGTGATTTCCCTAATATTTTGCACATCCTTTTTAGATTTACACAACCTTGCGTAGTGACCCACTTTACCACACGAGTAACATGTAATTTTCTGTGCTGGGCAGTAGTTTTTTGCATGCTCCCTGCCGCAACTACGACAACTTTCGTGTGAACGAAAGGAAGAGTTTTTGTCGGCCTGTGTGCGATGTAATTCCGCAGTTTTATTGTGACTGTCGTAACGTCCTCTATTTCTGTGTGTGTGCGATGATTCTGCCCTAAACGCACCCCTCTCTCCCTCTTGAATGTTGCACAAAATTAACTTTTTCCTGCTGTGCTTCCCGCAGCTGTAAGGTTTGTGTTGACTGTAGCTCCCCCTGCCGGCACATATTAATGGCTTCTTGCAATGTCAACTCCGCTTGAAGTTGCATCTTTTCACTTATTATCGTATCGCGCATTCCTACGACAATTCGGTCACGAATCAACTCTTCTTTTAATGGACCATATTCACATGCCTCCGCGAGATTATGCAAGGCTGTGATGAAGTTTCCTGCTGTTTCGCCGACTAGCTGCACTCGGGAGTTGAATTTAAATCTTTCAAAAATCACATTCACTCGTGGCTTGAAATGTCTGTCAAAAGCTAGGAGCAGATTTTCATATTGCCACCCTGCTAACGGTTTATCAAATGTCACTACGACTTCGTCCGATTTCTCGCCCATCAAGTACATAAGCAAGTCAATTTTCTCGTCATCGTTGCAGATCGCCTGGCCACTTAGGTTCAAATACCGCTTAAAGCGAACTTTCCATCTGAACCATGCATTCGGGTCTGTGAAATCTAAAGGTCCAGGAGGTTTCACTTGATTACGTAATATTGTCCGCCGCGATTCAACTTCCTCTCCACCATTGTCTTGTCGTCCATCATCGTCAACCCGACCGTCTTTGCGAGACATTTCTTCTTCTTCACACGATCCCCATTAAATAAACACACGACGCGTAACCGTTTCACGAAGTTTTTACAGTATTCAACGTAATGTACGGGCGTTAATCCGATTTAACCGCTGCCACCATGTTGTAGGTTCAATTGGCTCTCCCACTTGTTATCACCATGGAGGTATAAGTCTATGGAGTGGAAGCCTTTGAGCAAATTTGAAGCCGGCCAACAGACGACGTTTAAAGACAAGGATAGAGCTAGTGGTGGCAAAAAGAGGTAAACATAGCATTTAACTGAATGAAAATGTTTTAGTTTTTTGTTAACTACACATTATGGTGAAAGTTTGTGCAGCTCTTGGCCTTACAAACAGATTCGATCGTTGCGGATGATTATCTTTGTACAGGTAAGAAACTTTTATTTAAATTCATCAAGTTTATAAAGTATATATACACAGAGAGAGCTAATTCGGTTTTATTTATATTTCTGAAGCAATTGTAAACAGTTGTGTACGATTCAAATAGAGAATTTGCGCGGATTTTTGTAAAAAATTACATAATTACATTTCTTTCTGCTATTGTTTTGCCACCCAAAATATGGCGACTCATGAAAAATAACGTCCTGCGCATGCGCAGTTCGAAAATGTTCGAAAATTATCGGCTTCACACGATTACCATTGAAATGTACGGCTGATGCCAATCCATAGACTAATACCTCCATGGTTATCACACGCCTCCTGTCCCGGCCGCCATCTTCCAACTGCCGTCCACCACCCGAGTCAAGCCCACAACAGTAATTGTAATCCGTTGAGGGCCATTTAGTGTAAAACTGTTTGCTCAGTGTACGAGCTGATGAATCGTCGCATTTTGTAAACCTTTTGAGTAATACAGATTTGTTTTGAACCCGAATTTCTCGGTATTTGCTTTTATTTAATTAATTACTCCTGATAGGTACTATTTTCCCCTAGTAGAATAAGTAAAGTCTTAAACGTTGGTAAGTACGTAATTATTTGTAGATTATAAGAAATACTTAACAGTCCATGAAAAGATCCCATTCCCCTATTTTAAACATGTTTACCTCTCGATACCCCTATGTTATTGTTTTGCTCTACCTGTCTTTAAAATTTAGTTTTGAGTATTTTGAGGCATCCGATCTGGCCTATAACAGATTGGTGGTGGATGGCTCCCCCCCAGGTTAATGTTAGAATTTAGGTTATTGCTTTTGCTTTGGTTATAGTTTACCCTTACGTAGAACAAGAAATCCCGCAATTTGTTACAATATTAACTTTCAAAAACGTGTAGACCTCAATTGTATAAATCAGCGCTTATTTATCTACTACGCCCTCTTAATAACGATTCGGAATCCAGTCAAGTGGAAAGATTTACTTCAACTCATAATAATCGCGTTGTTGAAAAAAAATTCTGTGTTTAAGTAAGTTTTCCTGGCGATTTGGTAACTAAGATAACGTGTTACACAGTTCAGAAATAGACGTCGTAGAGTAATGGATAAAGCAGTGGTTCCCAAACTGGGGTTCGCGACCCCTTTAGGGGTCGCAACAGGCTTCCAAAATACGTTTTAAAAATATAAAAATACTCAATAAAACTGAAAAATTTAAAGATGAAGATCTAAGCAAATGACAGAACTTAAAATGTGAATTAATACTAATTACTGACACAACAAATATGTGTGTAAATATTATTTGTTGAAATTGAGGATATCGCCGTTAAAATTTGATTTAAAAAAAGGGTCACGGTTTAAAGTTTTAGCCGAAATGGTTAAAATACCAGTGCAGTTCTAGTGGTTTTTTTTTACTTATTTTAGTTAGTGTGTGCTATACATACAGCACCAAAACAAGTTAATGACATAAACGTATTTAAAACCGCAAAAAAATTATTAATTTTAATTTTATTTATTAGATATATAATGTGTCGGGCAACAGCCATCTGCCCAATAACAGAGTTAACTGTTGCTAACATAACACGACAAAAACAGGCATAAGGACAAAAAACAGGACTAAATCAATAAAGTAGTTATGAAATATTACTCACATTCTGTCCTAGCATTGCATTAATAGTAAGAAGATGATAATTTTATTTTGATATATGTACATGTACGCCTAGAGATATCGCAGTGTATGTATATAAATATATATATATATTTTTTTTCACTATACATTATTAGCAGATTTTCTAATATAAATCTTAATTATTTGAGGTTATGGGCGGCAAAATTTAATACCTCATTTTGCAGCGCAACTAGAAATTTGCATTGCCCTTCCGCAAGTGCATCTATTTACGTGGGCGTGTGTTTAAACGCGGAAGAAATCTGCGCTTAGCTTGTGTAAAATATTTTGGTAAAACACTAGTCACTTTTTTTTTCATTCTTTTTTTCTTTATATTTTGCCAATTTACTTCTAAAAACTGTGATATTTCTCGTTACATACCTGGTTTTTATAAATCAGGAACATTACATATTGTTTTTATTTTCCCCTTTTAATTATTCCTTGATATATTCATGTGTTTGCGCCATTGACGAATTTTCTGGAATAGATGTTTAGTATTTAATTGATTGATAAATATCTGCTCCAGTAGGTACAGTAGGAACTGTAGTGTAACGTAAAATACAGTGTCAATATTTAAGCAGAACCATTCAGATGAATTTCTCTAACACGCGTTGTTAAAATTCGCTGCTCTAAATAAGCGCGCGACTCAATATCATCAACCGAATTTCCTTACTGGCTTATGGTTGGCAACTGTAATATTGTAGTAACATCTATTTGTTATTTTCTTGCGTTTTTGAGTAAATATTTCCCAAGTGTTTTTGCAGCATTTTCATGCAATTTCTAGAAGTGAAATGTTAAGGACATTTTACTGCTGTAAAGAAGCTAATTAATCGAGTGATAATTTAAAGTGAATGTGAATTACTCTTATAACTACTTACTGTAGTTACAAACTACTTGATACGTCAAATGACACGTATTAAACAACTTAACTATATTTACAACTAGCTGTCCCTTTGCGGCTTCGCCCGCGTGTACTATAGAAAAGAGTAACTAACTTTTAGTTACGTGTTAATTGATGGTGATACTATATTCTATATTATACTATATTCACTGTTTATCTTTAAAACATCAAATATAAACAGATTTGTCCAGTCCACTGCGCTAAGCGTACTTTTTTAAATTCATCTTCATTTCTCTATAAAACAGCTGCTCGGCTGCGGCTTCCACCGCAAAACAGGTGCCCGGCATTTAACAGCTAGCGTACTCAATAACAGTGTAAAGAGCGCGCGCAATACGCTTGTATGATGTCATGTAATTCCCATCGCAAAGTCTTGCACGGGATACGAACCCGTAACCCCAACCCTCCCACACCCCAAACTTTATACAATACCTGAGTGAATGCTTAAGGCCTCGATCACAGGAACATACCTACATTGTTTAAACAACAATAGCAATAAAGCTCAAATTGACTCTATTGTTTTTAGGGTTTTTTTTCGGCAATTAATCGAATTTTTCTCGCCGTAAAAACCATATTTGAACTTCAACGAACATTAAAAAAAAAAAAAAAGAATTGGCCAAATTGGTCCAGGCGTTGTTGAGTTAAGCGCTTACCAACACATTTTGCGATTCATTTTTATATTATATATAATATTATTACCTTGCTATTCAATTATCAATCTAAATTATGCCTTTGTTAAAGGAAGACATCCACATGTTCCTTACAAAGTGGGCACAAACTTCGAAAAACACCTTCTTTTTTGCGCACTACACTAAGATCTTAAAACTTTTCCTTAACTTTCCTTTTCAACAGAAAAAAAACGGCGATCGTTTGGTTGTAGAAAATTTTACAAACTAATTTTTTGCACTTAGACGTATTTTTGCATTTAGAACACTTATATAAGAAGTGAATTAGATTTTGTATTGTATTTTCGGACGCCTTATAACTCTGAGTATTTTTCTCAACCAGAAAGTTTTCTGGGTGTTTACAATGTTACGAATTTTATAAAAGACAAATATGTAAAGTTTCAACAAATTTTATAACCATCAATAATTTCACACTTGGTAAATTTCTACTGCTAAAATATTATTGTATGTATTTTATTGTTAAATATACTACAATGTTAAGAAATCTTGTGAAAACAGTACATAAAATCCATACAGAGTCACTTACGAGGGGCTAGCGTCACACACAAGACATATAGCTTTCATAATTTTTCGCAAATCATGTAAAATGCATATGTATCCTATTCTCAACATATGAAACATTAAGAATTAGATTTATTAGTAAATCAGTGAGGTTTCATTATACCGCAACTGTTCATATTCAACCATCAACAGTCGTAGATAAAATACACCAGCTAAGCATATCGGGAACTGTTCAGATTGTTCATGCCATCCTGTAGGAAATGTGCCTCTTCCTATACTAGACGTAGCAGTACAGCTGTTGTTTTTCATTTAACCAAAGACATGAATATGTGTGACGTTTTTTGTTCCGAAAGGTGTATGGCATTAGCCCATTTTGTGGCGATAACTCCTCGTGAAACACCATGTTTATTTTAATGCTAACATTTTATTCAAGCAGGATTTTCATTCTTTTTATTTAAAACCCTTTTTTGTGCAATTTTATTTATTTATTTATTTTTGGAATATTCAGTTTCAGAACATCATCGAAATTATGAGATAAATATCAATAAGAATAATAAAAGTATATATAGAAGGTAAATTTTGTAAGACACAGACAAAAGTATAAACATATTACTGGTAGTTACATTTGCCTTAAATGTTACTGATGAAAAGAAATATGAGTTATTATTGCCAGTTTTCTTCAGTACTTTTAGGCTGTTTACATTGCAAATGTTTAGCAAAATTTCAAACGTTTCTTACTATCTGTATCCTTACCATAACCATAAATAAATACTTAGAAGAAAAAATTGTTTCGATTCGTTTATGTGTTAATTAATATTTTGTGACTACTCTATAGCATGGGGACTACAGTCGCCTTTTCCTTTTCAGTGGCCCAGGACTGCAACCGTCCGCTTCCAAAGATGCCGTATATGGTAGCTCCCAGCATGCATACTCCTGCTAGGATGGAGAACACTGTATGCCATTCCTCAGCTGTCTGTGCAAGAAGATAAACACGAAATGCATCATGGCATAGCATTGTGAAAATATAGGCTAAAGTTGTACACAGCACACTAAATTTGACTAAGCGAGCATTCAATTATTAGTATTGGTTTATTTCTGTTTCTCGTTGGAGAAATTTAGTTAAAATAAATAAGCGTATAACTGCCGCTAATTAATATTCTCCTTAATTAAACATATAAGGGAATATTTACTGATAACGAGCATTTTTTCGTGGCTTAATTAATAAGAACTCTCCCATATTAGTGATAAAGCACTGGTTATCATTGAACAGTGATTGGTTCTGATGAAGTCTGTAACCAGCTGTCATAATCGACCAGATATGGCAAGATAAAATACGAATGTTTATTTAATGGACAAACTAGTTTAAGGAAAGTAAAACTGCAATTAAAATAGTATTTCATGAACTGTAAATACTTGCTTGGGACATTGAGAATATATAAAGTACTGCTTGAATGCCTTGTCAAAAAATATGGAGTGGCAAGCTTTACACATATTAAATACAGATAAGTGAGAATTATGCCACGTATTATGCTGCCACTTAAACTGTTTTTTTAAAATACTACTCTTTAATGCATCATTGGCTATGTACACATAGTTTAAAGAGAGTTTTGAATTCTAAAACGTACAAATTACAAAAAAAAAAAAAATAATAATTTTTTTGTTTCATTAACGTAAAATACAAAACGTTATGTTTAGCATTCTTAATGCGTATTTACGCTGTTAGCAAACAACAGAAAACAAGAGAATACACGCAAACACACAGACAAGTAAACAAACAAAGGTAATCACATACAATTTTACAAGGAATTAAGTCAGTGGTTTATAAGAAAATTGCACAAACGATCACCCAAGCACAAAAAAGAAACAAAGAAAAAATAATTAAATAATTTTGATTATTCAACACATGAAATACCTTCATTAAGTACAAACAACAGACAAAAAATAATTACAACAGCAGACAGACAAAACAAAACAAAAATATTAACGACAAAAACACTGGATGCAGACGACACAACAGAAACACGGACGCCTTGAAAAAGCGAACGGAAACAAATAACACAGTGACTGTGTACAGTGAAGGCAATGAAAAAACAGACGAACACAATGGTCGCCTTGCGACAAAACAAAATGCAGTCTGCAGGTGCTACTCGGACTGTGTATGTGCCTGAAGACGGAGACAGATTGCAGAATCGCACAGGATGTTCCTCGCTCCAAAACACCCACGGGTGGGATCCCCCCCCCCCTTCAGTTATGTGGCCCGGTCGAGTGTCCTTTTTCCCTGGACCGTCGTCAGGTCCATCCATTACCATTACCCAAGTCTATTCACTCTGAAACTCGGGCTTTTGGGCCCCAATGGTCTGAGCGCTAGGTAGTCTAACACCCCACCTAGTGGTTTATCCTTGCTGCGATCTATCAGGGAATCCATCAAGGCACATACTCCTTTCCTAGCTGTGATGATCCAGGATGCATAAGACCCGCACACCAGAGCCTTCATTAGTTCTAAGATCCAGTGGTGCCACGAGAATGCTGCATGTTGACTTGGGTGTGAGAGGTTATAGTGCTGGGGGGTCACTTTGGGTGTGAGGGGTTATAGTGCTGGGGGGTCACTTTGAGTGTGAGAGGTTATAGTGCTGGGGGGTCACGGAAGCGTAAAGCAAGCACTAAAGGCCCAGGAAACCCATCTTAGTGTAGTGCCCGCCAATATTCATGAGCCCCGGAGCAACATCAACACCCCTGGTGGAATGTTCGACGACTACTCCCTTCGGGTACTAGAGTGTGGCATCGCTCCGACACCTCAATCAGTGAGACGCTTAAATCGTACGCAGGAAAAACCTGAGGTGAGTTCACCACCCAACCACAACATGTATTTGACAGCAAAACATTTCAGAAAACAAGCAGTAATCTAATACATACCTTGTTCTGTGTAAGATAACCAACTACTGTGGGTACCGACATTCCGCATAAAGCTATGATTGTGTGAATGACTCCTGACAATATGCTGGAATATTTTGGTGCTAAGTCCAGCATGTTGACCCTGGCAAAACATAACCACAGGCATAAGTTACACTGGTAGATAAAGAAAGAACTACTTACAATAGAATAAAGAACATTATACCAGCCGGAGTATCAGTTTTTATCTGATTAATTTGCATTTAATCTCTAAAATTAAAACAAAAATATTTTCATTACACGTATCGATATAATATTACAATAACTACATAAAATTTTTGTGATATAAGAAACGCAACAAAGAAATGTATTATCGAAATAAAAAATAAATTTAAAATTGAGTGATATAGCACAGTACATTTTATCAGATATAACAATTTAACTCGCGTGTTAACTTAATAATACCTTCAACACAGCCAAGTCTTCTTAGAAATAAATTAAATTCGTAAGCGACTAATCCGACTAAGAAGTACAGAGCAAGTACGGTATTTATTAATAACCAACATGCATACTACGCCTACTTCAAGGTTTCAAGACAGCTAGATATACGTACATAATCTGAACGTAGGCAGACCCAACACAAATGTTTATGAAAATCAGGCAGCACACAATTGGCCATGTTGTAGTGGCTTTTTGAATAACAAAGCATAGTATAGCCGTTATTGACACACCCCCGCATATGTAGATTTTCCTGACCTAGAACAGAATCGAGTTTACAAAGTGCATTTCTAGCCCAAACATCTTTTGTATTAAAAAGTAACTGTAATTTATATGTGTAAAAATTATTCTCCAATAAAGAACACTCACTTATTTTATATATATATATATATATATGTATATATATACATACATACATACATACATACATATACATATATACATACATATATAGACACACACACGCCTACACACATATAGCAGATTTCGGTAAATAAAAACATGCTTTAAAGATTTTACGAAGTACCTGCAAAGGAAGCATATACAAAATGTTATAAAAAATTATATTAATATATACAAAATACTGTATAGCATATTCGAACCATATTTTATACTATAAACTAATGCCCATTGGAGGAGCATACAACAAAACATTATGCGTTCTGTATTTTTAACGTTATGTCAAATTACAAGGAAAGCTTGTGCCTAAATGTTTCTAATAATAAATGTCAAATATCACTACCGACACTACTGTTACAAGTTGGGGCTAGGTACATTTGGGGATGGAGGTCTTTGATAAAAAAAGAAAATTAATAAAATGTACCTAACTTATTTAGAACTATCTATACAAAAAATACCTATGTCAACAATGATCAATCACATTCAAATAGATGTCAAACAAAATATATAACCACTATTTACAAAAAGGTTACAAAACCTAAATAATAAATCTACACAAGTTCTCTGTACATAGAAAGTCTCTATAATCACTCGAAATGGTAGAACCGATGCATGAGCACCGATGAACCTCTTATAGCCTAAAAACACCTTCGTCAATCTATTTGCCGCCATCAACCTCGCCGGACCCCCTCGAACACTTGTCGAAGCCAATTACTTCTCGCCACTCGTCACTATCACTTTAACTCACACCAATCACCTGCCAGACAAAAACTCTCGTTGACTCTGCCGCATATATCTTTTATATCCTTACTCTAAAGTCTCTAATTTTCTTGGCAAGTCTTTTATCTCAAACATCCTGGATCGGTGTCGCATCAGGGTCAAGCACCACCTCGCAAAATAGAGAACGAACAAGAATACTCTAGACCATGATATCTTCTGTTACCCGATAATCGGTGTGCATATGGCCGCCGTCACACATCGATAAAAGGTAACATGAGCAGCCCTTTATACGCCGAACCTTTTTGCTCTTGCCGCTGCTATATCAGCTAGCACTACTCTCCAATAATGACGGCACCACGGTTGTTTCTTAGCTCTACCGCTACTGTATCCTCTTTCACTGCTCAGCCGGAGAGTCACGACTAGCAAAACCGCCTCATCCTTAAGTCTGTTCGACCCGAACAGACACAACAGACTCTGGTGCATCATAGATAGCCAGTTTGTCAATATCCACAACCTTGGGTTTCCCTGGTTGATAGCCCTTGCGCACAATCTGGAAAACCACGTCATTTATCTTCTTGACGATCTGGCAAGGGACTTTCCAGCATTTCTGTAGTTTCGGACAGTATCTTTTACGTCGGTGTGGGTTATACAGCCACACCAGCTGCCCTTCTAGAAATGTCTCTTCAGGTCCCACCGATCATACCTCGTTTTCATCCTGTCGCTGTTGACCCTTAAATGTTGCCGACCAAAGTCATGGACTGTGCCCCAATTGCGACGCAGTTCATCAGCGTACACCGTCGGTGAAGGAAGCTGCTCTTCTTCTGCTGGCCTCCCAAACAGTAGATCACTTGGAAGGCGAAGCTCTCGCCCTACCAGCATCTTCGAAGGTCACTTGTGGCTTCATGGGCAGCTGATCGATATACAAGGAGGAACAGGAGCACCTTGGAGACCCAATCCTTTTGATTGTCTGCTACAAAAATGGACAGATGATGTTCTAAGGTACAGTTTAACCCCTTGACCATCCCATCCGACTGAGGATGCAAAGGAGAAGTCCGTGTCTTCTTCATTCTCAGAATTTTGGTCACCTCCTGGTATAACATGACTTCAAAGTTGCGGCCCTGGTCGGAGTGAAGTTCGAGTGGTACTCCAAACCTTGAGAATGCATGCTCTACTAAAACATCCATCTTTCGGTTAGGTATTGTTATGACTTCAGCTCACTTAATGAAGTAGTTTTGCACCAAAAATAGGTACCGATTCTTCCTCTCAGGCACTGGCAAGGGACCCTTAATATCTACTACCATCCTCTGGAATGGGACTCCATTAGTGTACATCTGTAGATGACCACATCCTCTAGTTCCTGTTCCCTTTCTTGCTGTACAAGCACCACATGTTCTGCACCACCTCTCGACATCATTCCAGCAATGTAGCCAATAGTATTGCAATCTAACTTTGTTGAGAGTCTTATTAATTCCAAAATGTCCTCCAGCTGCTGAACTATGAAGTTTCTTCAGCACCTTTGGAACTCTAATTTCTGTGAGTACCAGCTGTAGGAGTGTTTCTTTGCCATCTGCACTTTCCCAGATCCGGTACAGCACACCATTCCACAGAGCTAGAGAATACCATTGTGCCCAGTATTCCTTAGTTGTAGCACTTTGGTAAGATAACTCGGCCCACTTTGGCGCTGGCCTTTTTCCTTCCATTCTAGTATTGGCCTAAGAGCAGGATTCTTCCTTTCATTTTCGCCAATTTTTTCATCACACCAAGGAGAAGGTTCATTGCCAGTTGTGAACTCTCGCATTCTTGTTCTCCGAGTAGTTGGTGTCTTCCAAGTCTTCCCTTCTTGGCGATCATAATGAAAGCAAACTGGCTCGCAAGGCCTCCCGGACAATGTATCAGCACTGTTGTGTAAGACAACAGGACTGTGCTGCATTTCAAAATTATAATCTTAGAGGTGCAGCATCCATCTAGCTATTTGTCCTTCTGGGTTTTTGAAGTTCAGTAACCAACATAACGATGCATGATCTTTTCGTAGACTAAAATGCCTTCCATATAATTAATGGTGAAAGTGTGAAATAGACTTGACCTTTGCCAGGATCTCTCTGCTAGTTCCACAAAAATGTTTTTGGCTTATGTAACACTTTGCTGAAATTCTCAAATAGCATCTCTTTCCCATCCTGGAGCTGTGACAACACAGCTCCAATCCACACATCGCTTAGTTCGCCATCACTGCTAGGATAGACCCAGGCAGGAAGTGAAATCAAAATATAATTTTATTTTCTAAACGAGGATTCACATTCGGGGCTCCAGAGAAGTTTTATGTTAGTCTCAGTTAACTTATGTAATGGTTTTGCTATTGTGGCAAACCTTCGAACAAAACACCGATAATAAGCACACAGCCCCAGGAAAACTCTTACTTTAGTCCATTCTCTGATTGCTTTCGTCTTCTCTGGATCTGTTTCTATCCCTTCAGCTGACACTACATGTCCAGACTACATTTTGTGGGAACTAGCTTCAAATGAGCTGCTGTTATTTTCTGAAGCACTGAATCAAGACATGTCAGGTGTTCATCACATGTCTTCCCTGTAACCACAATGTCATCTAAATAAACGTGACAAATATCCGAATAGTACTCTCTTCAAAAGTCGTTCAAATGTCGCTGGAGCATTGCATAGACCAAAAGACATGACCTTGAATTGCCAAGTTCCTTTCCCTTATAAAAAAACAGTCTTCTCTCAATCCTTTGGGGCCACTTCAGGTTGCCAGTAACCGCTTTTCATGTCCAAGGTTGAGAAACATTGGGATCAAGCCTGGCTATGCAGAGTGTCATATATCCGAGGAAGTGGGTACGAGTCTTGCCTGGTCACATCATTCGGTCGCCGGTAATCCACACAAAATCTTGTTGAACCATCTTTCTTCTTGACCAGTACAACTGGAGATTACCATGGGCTTATCGATGGTTCTATCACATCTAGATCCTTCATTTCCTTCAGAATACCATCAACAACATCATGTTAAGCATGAGGCAGACATCTAGGAGGCTGCTTGATGGGTCTGGCCTCTCCAATATCAAAATGATGGCATGCCACATGTCCTACCAATATCATGTGAACCATATAAAAAAACCTTATGATTCCTTTTAAGAGTTCTGCAACAGCCTTCGCTTGTCTCCAGTCCAGGTTTTCCTTTGTCCTCTCCAGGAGTTTTGTAAGTAGTTCTGGCAGAGTATGGTTTACAAGATCTTCACTTAAAACCTTATACACAGTTGTGTATATCTGGGAAACCTGCTTACACAACCTAACCATGGCCCCCACCTCAAGTCGAATAGCCTTGTGAGTCAAGTTTATCATTATAACAGGGAGAATATGTGAGCTAGATGAAACCAAAGTCACTGTTATAAGTACTCCAGGAAGGTTACTCCCTATTTTCATAGGCTCAATCAACCGTAAGTGTCTCATAAATTTTCCTACACAGCGCCCTGGTATCACAATTACAGTAGTAGCTGGCAACACAGTGGTCTGGCAGCAAATTACAGGGACAGCTGACTGGTGATGATAATTCTGGTCGTGGTATCAGTACCAACTCTGTTTCGCCTACCCTCAAGATCCCCAGTCGAGTGTCAAAGCAGCATGCTAGTTTGCGCAGTACATATAGTGCCAATAAACATGCAACTGCAATATCTGCTATATAGACTTCATGTTGTAACTTGAGATCACCCAACCAAAGTTGCACACATTTCCTTCCTTTCACTGTTGTGGTTTGATCAGTTACAGTTGTTAACAGGCACTGCCCGAAGTTTCGATCTTGAGATTGCTGGGGAACATACTCTACGATGTCTGGACAGACGACAGTAATGGTCGCCCCTGTATCTACAACCATCTGACAGGTTACATCATCTAGGCTACCCTCTACCAGCATTGCATCAGGTTCCTGTTTCACCTAACATACTTGAAGGAATTGTGGGGCCTTACCTCCAGCAATCACCTACCTTCACCCCTCAAGACTGATGTTTACATGTTTCCCGAATTTTTGGTTGATGAGTTGGTCTCTCCTAGCTCTCGGTCCTAGTTTCGCCGCTGATACTGTTGGCACTGGGCTCTCAGGTGTCTATGTCATCCACACTCCCAGCACTCTGGCCATGTTCCTGGTCGAGGGCGGTGCTCCAAAGCACCAACTCTTCTGGAAATGACACTGATTGCTGTTTTAATTTTCTTTAGCGTATTCTCGATGTTGTTCCCCTATTAGTTGCTTCATACATTTGATGCTCGCGGCAGACGCCGATTCGCTGGCACCTGCCACGCTGAATCAACTTCCAGTGCACGGGATAGAGCGTCTCGCATAGTTTGAGGTGCTGCCAGGCATACTGCTTGCACCTCCGTGTCATCAATGGTATCAGCGAAAAACCTAATAGCAAGCACATTTCGCGCCTCCTCTGGACACCCCTCGAGTGACAGATGGGCTAGTCTTACAATGCCCGCCAAAGTTCCTGAAGTGACTCCCCAGGTCGCTGGCTGCGGCTTCGAAGTTGGGCATGGTGAGTGTGTCGCAAATAGCGGTTCCCGAAGCACATCTCCATGGCTGAGACTAAAGTAGATTACTCCAGGCGATATCATTCAGGCAAATATTAGAATATACTAAATGCAGTTTCTCTCAACATATCTGCCAGGTAGTAGGCACGTTGCTTTTCTGTCCAACCATTCAGGGTTGTAACAATCTAATATTGGTACTGAAATTCACGCCATGAGTTTGGCCATCATAGCGGGCAGGTTTGATTGTATCCCCCTTTCCAACCCCAGGCCTGGAAACCCCAGCTGTATTCGTGTGCTGTGATACTCCTGCCACCGATCTGGATGTCGCGGAGTACTGTTCCTCGCTACCCTCGTGTCTCGGCTCTGGCATCGTAGAGATGCTATCCCAACACACCTGCCTGTCGCTGTGGAAATTTCTCCCTGCAGGTCGTCTTTCACACTTAAGATTTTATTGATGACTAGTTCTACACTTTCACTAACACTGTCAATTTTATGGTCCACCAATTCGCTGATTTGTCAATTTTTGGGTCCACCATTTGAGAAATACTTTCAATATTCCTGGTCAGTGTACTTAATTTTTGTATGCTTTAGATCACTGATTCCTTCTAGTTTCTTATCGACATTCCCATTAACACTGTCCATCTTCTTTTCTACATTCTCATTGACAGTGTCTATTTTTTTATCTACATACTCATTAACACTGCCTATATTCTTGCCTACATTCTCATTAACACTGTATATTTTCTTTTATACATTCTCATTGACACAATTTAATTTCTTGCCTACGTTCTCATGAACACATAAAATATTTATATTTACAACTATAATTTGAATACTCAGTCCCTCTATTAAGGCTCGCAATCCTACTAACTCACTAGCCATTTTTAGAGTAAGCATAAACTTATAACATAAAACTTCCTGCCTAATAAAACTTAACTAGTTTTTTTCCAATATCCAACCATGTACACTTATCTTTAATATTTTTTAAACAGTTAATTTAAATAAGTACCTCCATCCCACTTCTGACACCAGTGTTACAAGTTGGGGCTAGGTACAATTGGGTATGGAGGACTTTGTTAAAAGAAAGAAAATAAATAAAGCTTACATAATTCTTTATAACTGTCTACAGAAAAAATTCCCATGTCAATAGTGATCTATCACATTCAAATAGTTGTCAAAGAAAATAAATTACTATTATATACATAAAGGTTATAAAATCTAAATAATAAATCTATACGTGTTCTCTGTACATGGAAAATCTCTCTAATCACTCACAATGGTGGACCCGATGCGCGAAAACTGATGAACCTCTTATAGCCTAAAAATACCTTCGTGACACTACTTGCCGCCATCAACCTTGCTGGACGCCCTCGAACACTTGTCGCAACCCAATACTTCTCGCCACTCGTCACTATCACTTTAACTCACAACTGTCACGTGCCAGCCAAAAACTCTCGTTGACTCTGCCGCCGATCTCTTTTATATCCTTACTCTAAAGTCTCGAATTCTTTCGGCAAGTCTTTTATCGCATACCTCCTGGAAGGGTGTCGCATGAGGGTCAAGCACCACTCCGCAAAATAGAGTACGAACAAGAGTACTCTGGACTATGATATCTTCTGTTACCCGCTAATCGGTGTGCAGGTGGCCGCCTCCGCACATCGCTAAAAAGTAACATGAGCAGTACAGTTCAGGTGTCAACTGAGAGAGGTTATTCCAGGTTTGTGCAAGTAACGCAATAAGGTAAGATGCTACAATCAATTAGGCAAGACCATAAAAACGCCGCAATGCAACAGTGTTCCAAATTAACAGTTTTGCATTTTGAATAGTTTTCCGCTTCTTTATCAAGAAGAAATATTTTTTTTATGCTGACGGAAAGTGTTAATTAAATTACTTGTGTAATACCCTGCTGTCTTTATTATTCCGTGATTTTCTTTATTTGTGTGCGAACATCAGATTTTTAATGCTCTGATTGCTCGGAGCGTTTATAAAGGGTGTTTTTGAACACCACCGACAAACTCCAGAAGGTTATTCCTAACAATGATAAAGTAAGCAGAAATAAGGTTCTGCGATTTCGCCTAAACTTAATATTAAGAGAGTAATAAGGCTCTGAATATAAATTACCTGCATGCTAGAATAGATCATCCTATGCATACTCAAGTCCCTACAATTTGTCCACTAGCTGCTACTCAATGGAACAACAGACAATGAACGATTAGACTGGGCTTGAGTATGCATAGGATATTTGATTCTAACATTCGGGGTATTTAATTCGCGAAATTTCACCATCTCTAAAAATCGTATTACTAAAAAATATCGGGAGAGGAATGGTATATAAAAATAATATTTCCATCATTGCTTAATGCAATCGGGATCTTCGAACCGCAAGCAAATTCTGCTTGATACCCTCCACCATGGGCGTCGCAAGCTGATATATTTTAAAGAGGGCTGAAATTTATTTAGTGGTTCAGTAACACCCCTCCTCAAAAAACAGTGGGGTGTCCGGGGGTCCTCCGTCGGGAAATTTTGGGGTTCGAAGGTGCAAAATGGGGTTATTTAAGCATTTCTCATTCCTAAAATATGCTAATTATATAGCTGATTAAAATAACGATTTTCTATTTAGAAAAAAATTTAAGTGCACTAATTTAAAAATAAATTAATATAGGTAATTGTTGGAGCCCTATACACACCACAAAATAATGAATTTAAATACAAGGAGAACCCTGAATGTTACACTTACAAGCTGCAATAGCTGTAAGAATGTTCGACAAGTGTACGCAACATAAAAAATTGATAAAAAAACTTAAATTCGCTGTCATTATAGTATCTCACCTAATCACCCTAGAATAAATTTTTTCGAAACCTGCCAAAATCTGAGTAAAAGATTCACCCAGTTTGAGAAGCTAAACATTTATAAAAAAATATCTTCAAAGTTTGTTAATCTCTACTACATTTGGCGTTGGCATAATACAGAAACAGCCCGCAATGAAAGAATGACGTAATGGAGGAAACCATACAAAACTGTAGAAATATTTTCTTGTATATTTTTAAACTGAAAAATGTACAATTTTACACTTTCAAATTATTTATAAAATCTTCTGTGATTAAGTTTCATAAACTTCTCAAAACATTGCCTCTATTTCATTAAAAAATATTATTCAGCTATGCATCTACAGATCTTTAATAATAACGATAATAATACACACAAATAAAGAAAAAATTGTAATTTGTTCGGAGTAATCTTTTTTAAATAATATCGTCCGTTCTCGGTAAAGTGGTGAGCACTTGAGGTACCTCTAATTTCGTCACTGTACACTTAGTAAGTAAGACATTACAACACAAAATTACTTCTCTTAATTCTCCACTAACTTTATTGGATGTAAATAACTGAGCATTCATGTGTGAAATGTTACACAAAGTTTTAAAATCAAAAGTGCTAATTTTATCACGAACCGACTATGTACGCCAATATATTCAGCAAATGGGTTTTATATATAGTTTTTAATTTATTACAGCATAGGCTTTGTTAACGAGGTTATGGCTAAATAAAAATATATTAGTGATCACAGATTTAGCGTGTTTCATACTACTACGAAACTCAATATACAAACTGCTCTTTAGCTTATGTTAAAAGCTTTCGAAGATGATTACTTGTCAAAACTGATTATGAAATTTTTGCCTATAGCGCAATTTGTAAAGGAGACATTCACACTTGAAAAAAGAATTTACAAATTGCATTTTCGCAAAATTTTGGAAACAACGAGGTGGTAACTTTCTATTCTTTGCACAATGATATGTAGTACAGATATCTTCGACCAAACCCAGAAACTGCTCTTTAAAATCCCCTTTATGAAAATAACAGGGGTGGTCACACTCTTATTGAATAGAACTTTTGTGGCGTTTGGTTGTGTGAACATTTAATGTTGCTTTTCTGAGCAGTACATCCTAAGCAACATCAAAGGTATTACTTATAAAAGTCACTAGAATTTATAATTTGCTATAAAATGCATTCTAGTGTGTGTGCCAACAGTACAATATCTGTAATGTAGGCAAAAACTGCTACACCAGCAACGTAATTGCACACAGCATGCTTGCAAATGCATTTTTCAATTTTGAAAAACTCATTCTGTACTACAGTTCTTTAGAACCATGTCACATATTTCAACCAAGTAAACCTCAATAAACTTACTTTCAAGCAACGCCATACACTGGCATGCTTTCACACACCATCATTGGAATGATTCATGTGTGAATTTCTTTAAAAAGCCACAGAAATCTGTGTGCTAACGATGCTGCTGCAGCATCTGATTATTTATATCATTTATTTCTTGTAAACGGTGAATTATAAGGATTTTAAGAACGAGAACCTTTTAATGTATCTTGGTATGTACTGCTCAGGAAATTAGCATGAAATGTTTGCCACAGAAGTTCCACTCAATGAGAGGGTGTTATATTTTCATGAAGGAGAGAGTTCTAAAGATAGGCTTCATGATGGGTTGAAGATCTCAGTAACACTAAACATTGTGCACAGAATTGAAATTTAACTCCTCTCGTCGTTTCCAATATTTTGCAAAAAAAAAACATTTAAAATTAAATGTTCAAGTGTGAATCTCTGTCTTACGAATTACACTAGACAAAAATTTCACAGTGGAACTGTACCTTATTTGTGGTAAAGAATCACGACATAATATGTTTCACATAAGTTAAGAAACAACCTGTATATATTGGGAGGAGACGAAATGAAAAGTCGTATAACTGGGGAGGACGTGTCCCCCTCGTCCCCCATGGTTGCGACGCCCATGCCTCCACACTTATGAAAATAGCAGGAGTTACGCCTCTTCGACAACAAGATCATTACAGACAGTTACAATTTGACACAAGAACACACTGGGAGATAAACATTCCAGAATTAATCTGGAACGAATTCGGGAAATCATGAAATGCCGAACTCGGAATGTTTTGAGTTGGGAACCGAATATGGCTCCTCCAGAATGAGAGTAGAAAGTGTTGTAGTTTCGTCCCCTCGCTAGGTCTAATTACGTACTATAGTTATCCTTCAATTGCAAACAACTATTTTACCGTCAGGGTTTTCGAACATTTGAAAATGGTTTATTGAGTAACGAGAGCTGTGTAACAAAAAAGATCCTCTTGTTGTAACTGTTTAGGACATACCGTTTACCCCCAAACACACTTGAAGATTCGAGCAGACACAGTGGCTAGAGCATAGACAATGCTGCGAACATGCAAGTTATGTACTCAGCACACAGGCGGTGGTGAACATTCACTGTTAACTGTATTGCACATGTTGTTTACAGTGAATGTACACCATCGCCTATGCACTGGAACACATATCATGCATGTTCGCAGCATTGTCTATGCTCTAGCCACTATGTCTACGCGAATATCCAAGTGTGTTTTGAGCATAAACGGTATGTCCTAGACACTGCCTTCCGCAGTTTGGTAATGGAGGGACAACACAATACCCGTTTCTGAACCTGATGTGGCAGTTTTAAATCTTCCTCCGTGGCCGAGAATTGATCCTGTGACCCATGACTTACCTACCAGGTGTGCTAAAAGAGCCAAGCGGTCGTACGATATTACCAGGTGTTTGGGTAAACATTATTTTCGGTAAAACTTTAAAAATCATAAAAAAAATTCCTTCCTGGTACGTTACCCTTCATAGTAGTAGCACAAAAACATAAATAAATACAGATTAAAAAGCGATATTATGTTCTACTCAGGTTAAACATTTAACTGCGTAGTACATAGAAGCTTATTATTCGTTGAAATTCGTTTCTAAGGAAGGTAGAACACAAGATCATCTATTTCATTAGACATGTATTTAACAGTTCTTACCACAGTGGTAGTCAGTATTTTCCTGTTGATCAAGCAGTCAGCGACAGGAGATATACAATACATCGCTAGAACTTTGGCGGCAAACGGAAGAGTCGAGAGGTAGCCGGAACTTTGTGTGTCCAGTCTCAACACGTCTAGAAAATGGTTATGAGTAAAGTTAGTTTCAGCTCAGAATCTGATTTAAACAAATGGCACACAGAAACAGTGTGTTTGTATTTTCCAATTTAAAAACTGTACAAAAGCAGAGGAATTTAAATGAAGTATTCTGAGGAAGTTAATCAATGGTCGGAATAGTTTAAGTAATAAGAATTTAATAAGCCCCTGACACATAATACAAAGCCTTAAAATGTAAAAATAAATAATATTTACAAATTATTGTGGACTTTTAAATGTGTCGGGGTAACTGCTAAGTAAACAAAACAGGTGTTAAAAATGCGAAGTTGAAACAAAATATGTAACTGCAACAAATAGTACGTATATGCGTGTACACATGTGACAGTAACAAAAGACAAAAACACATATTTAAATATAGTTTATTTTCACGTTATTTTGTGGATTTTGTTTTGTTGTTTCGTTCGATTCTCTTTTAACTCATCTAATTTTAACTACTTTTTTATCGGTCCCCTGGCGTATTTAAAGGTATAAAGATATTTAAAACTATTTTTTTTCGTTTAAAGTTATTTTTTTATTTGTCGGGTGTTTATTTAAATTTTTAATTAATTTTTTATTTGTAGACTTATACTTGTGTCTTAAAGACTTAAACCAAACATTGAAATAGTAAATGTTATATTTTCTCTAACTGAAACACTGCAATATACCTCAACTAAAACATTTGTAATTAAATATTTGTCAGCAACTTAAAAATCCCTTGTAACACTCTCAGTCACGCTACAGTAGAGTACTATGAACGACTCATTAGTAAGATATGTTTAGTAAATATTCCATTATGTCTATTAAATTCTCAACACAAATTCAGAAAATAAATTATAACTTAAAAATATCTGTACAGACATTCATGAAAAGCAGCTAAGAACCACCCCGATGAAACGTACTTGAATTAAATAATTAATAAATTGGGTTAGGTCGGTCCTCGCCTCCGTTATGGAGCAGCGAAGCCACACACAGACACATAACCGCTAATTTCATAGCACCTCTAAATTTTTGTTGAGGGTTAAACACGTTACCTGTATGGCAAAGGAAACATTTTTGAGGCTTAATATATATTTGTGTGTGCGTGTAGGTGTGTGAGTGTAGGTGTGTGTGTCTAGACACATCATTCTTCGTTATTACTTATTTCTTTTTTAATCAGTTACATAGGTGTATGAATTATAGTTCTAGTTCAACAGGAATGCAAATTTTTCAGGTTGCTAGTAAACTCATTCTTCCGTATTTGTACGTAGCATCGCATTTCCTTCACGTTAGGCTGTTATATAATGTCTGCGTACTATCATTGACCGTGAGCTGCGTTAACCATATAAAACTACTGGAACATCTTACAGGAAAATTATTATTTGTTAAAACAACCCGACTTTAAAAATTGCAATAAACATTTCGCAAGTCTATTATGTTAACAATAAAATATTACTTTAATGTTAAACTCACCTTTAATATAAGCTGGCAACTGTGACGTAAACATAATATAGCAAACTGTGCCAGGAATAAAACTACATGTCAGTGCCAATATTGGTACGGAGGTCAACATTTTAAGGTAAGGAATCGATGACACCTGTGAATCAGAAAATTTAGGCGTGTAATTAATTTGCCAGTTTTAACACAAATATTATTAGATTTCACATGCATTTTACCTCTAGGTTATGAATACCACATCATGTTTATCCTTTTGTAAGGAGAGAGCTATATAATGACAATAAAAACATAAAAACAGGGTACATAAAATTTTTCTGATAATATTCAACTGATTTGCCAATCAATAATTACTTACACTTAACCATTCATAGTATGTGTAAATATATAACTAATTAATAATAAACATCAAATAACTAGCATAGACCAAATCATGAAAGATTCTGTTTTCCACAGAACTGAAACAGGTAAAACAAATTTATAGGTGCACACACCTGGTGGGAAGCGGCAAGACGCTGATCATTTCAATTAAGAAGCATGGTGTTAATAACAGAAATGTAAAAAAATAAAATAATATAGGTAGAAGGAGTTAAAATATTTTGAAACAGGTCTAAATGTTTTGCGCTTCATAGATCCAAAAAAATTATCAATATATAAATAAGCTACAGTTTAATTACTTTTGACAATGGATTAAAATTCAGTAACTTGTCCTACTACAATAAAAGAATAATCCAACGCTATCATAGCATATTTGAATGGTTAGAAGAGATGTCTACCTGAGTTTTACGTTGCGTCGATTTCTCCAGTGACTGCTGGATGAATGCAAGCTCTGTGGAAGATATTCTTTTGTCCATAGCCGGATTATCTCTCGCTACGACAAGCCAGACTATGTACCAAGCTATTCCAATACTGCCTGGGCAAACATAACAGATGAAGCCAATAAATAATATATTCGCTCGCTCTTAACAGAAAATAATTAATACTGTCTTGTTACAAGTAGTTAGTACCCTAATTTTATTTCTTAAAATTCTGCATCCATAATCAGTTTGATAAAATAATAATAGTGGATTTCTTGTACCGATTTATACGGCTATGCAACACAACTACGAACCAGAGGAAAATGCAAAGCACGTTCTTATGACAATACGTTCCAGATACTCCAAGACGTTATAATGAATACAGCAAGGAAGCAACTACAATTTTTAAGACGAGATTTATAAAACAGTATTTTAATTTTTAGGTTTCAATTTGCCGCGGTGCTAAGGTTCAAGGAAGTTGTCATGAGAAGACCTCAACGCTTGAGGTGTACCCTTCGGTTTGTACTTCTGCGTTTGATGGATACATAAAAACATGGTTGTGAAACTATTTTTTTACAACAAAATTAGTTTATTTTTCTCCTATAATAGCTTAAGGGTGGACTAAGAACTGGCCAACTGCCACAGATTTTACGATGGTATGTGTGACATGCCACATCGTCGCCCCCACAATTAATTAGGTTAATAGCCATAATTTTTCACAACTGTCATAAATTTCAGATGAAATCATAAATGTCTTGCAACCATTTTTTCTTCTCGCTGTCACATACGGATGACGAAAAAATAGGTTTTAACAAACATTTATCAGTGTACCAGGTTTTATATAGAAAAAAAGGCATTTATATTTACTTTGTCAGTGTGGAAACGAGCAGGTGTACATGACTAGCGTCTGGTCCTCGCCCTCACCCGCGCTCAAGGTACCCTCCTACATGTGGACGAGAGAAGGAGAAAAACCAGCCAGTAACTTTAAGATGAAAATGTAAAATAGTACATTAATTAGAATAGCAATTAAGAATATCATTTAGTGTAATTGTCTGTGTATAGCCGAAAGAAATTAAATAATTGTACAATAAGTACGGCGATAGCAAGGAGTTGCTGTCCTCGAGGAGCTGGGCCATCTGTCGAAAGCTGGCTCCTGATTGGCACAACTGAACCAAAGCCCGCAGAGAAAGTGGCGAGGATTTTGGTGCTAACCAGGAGCAGAGCGAGAGTCCGTTAACAGTTTTAAGGCAGACGTCGTTGAGTCGTGGAAGACGGCGCACCGGGGTGTTGCCGCCGGACGTCATCGGTTTAAGCGTCGAGACGCCTTTGGATATAGGCAGATGTCGACGTGCCGTGAAGTGCGGTGGGCCGGAGTGTCATTGTCGGGTGTCGATTCAGACGTCTGGACGCATTTTAGTAGAGACATCGTCGAGCTGCGAAGTACTGCATGCCAGGATGCATACGTGTATTATTCAAAAAGTATTTAAAACGTCGCTGTTAGCTTGGTAGACAGCTGACGACTCCTCCGCTTAAGTGACCTTGATATTAGTGGACGTTAAATCATTGGGAGTCATGCCGACAAAGCTAGTGCAGTCACGATCGATCCGCAAGGAGAGGACAGTAGCGACGTGTTACTTGGGAAAGCAGAACTTACCGCCATATTTTTTACTACACCCGAACACCAGAACTTTACTAACAAACGTTGGTAATAAAAAGCAGCGCGTTGCATACGAACAACACTGATCGTTGAAATGTTACATGGCTAGAGACAGGAAGAATTCGCATGTTCGATGACCTGCAGGTTTGTCTTATATATTCTCTAGTATTAGCTGTCTCTTAGATGTCTGTTTCACCAGAACTCTGGCAGTGTAGGAAGTTACATGGCCATCGTTTAGTTGCAGGTTCGTTATCGGCTCAAATATTTTCATGTCGATCCAAATGATCATTCATCCAAATCCAATCGTAGGAATAATATACAGTCGTTTTGATTATTTAGAGGGATTTGCGAAATATTCCTGTATTTGCAAATAAATTCATCAAACATTCTACTTTTGACTTTTGCAATAACAAGGTTTTATTCAATATGTGCGGGGTAAAGTGTTTTACTTCACGATTGTGTTGGTGTAAGTTACTTCGAGATTTACTGTTAAGCATTTTAATTGATAAGTATTCGTCAACTTAACGTGATGGATTTCCAAAATAGTGAATAATGTATGTATTATTTGTAAGCGAATAAAATACTTCAGTTAATTCTAAAATCGACGGTTTTCAATCAAAATACAAGTTTCTGTCAATGAATTTGTTCGTTTATATTATTAACCTAGGTATTGTTGACAAATACAGTAACTTGATTTAGGCATACAACTGAAATAATTGGGAAGCATAAATTTATGCAACCTTTCCACAAAGTACAACACTTTATAATATATTTGTGTACGTTAAAATTATTTCTTACGTATAGATAATCTTCTAGAAAATAATCGTTCTGAACGGAAATTTAGTTCATTAAAATTAGGACTTACGCCTCGATGACGACGATGTCATCACAGACAGTTACAACTTGACACAAGGACACGGACTGGGAGAGAAACATTCCAGAATTATCCTGGAACGAATTCAGGAAATCATGAAATGCCGAACTCAGGATGACCAGAGTATGGAACCGAGTCCAGAGCTTCCGGAAAGAGAGTTCAAATGTTATAGTTGCGCCACCTCGCTAGGTCTAATAAATTATTAAAATAAAACCTTCCTACCTGTGAAGTAGAATACAGCTGGCCAGCCCCAGTGATATGATATAGCACTGGAAACAGACAAACCAAAAATGACTCCAATGGAGTTGCCAGTCATTACAATCCCAACAAGTGAGCTTCTCTCCTCCAGAGGTATCCATTTTGCAAAAATTATTTCAATGCTCGATTTTATTGTGCCCTATAAAACAACACAATCTGTTGTAAAAAACGGCTTAGTTCCTAACGTATTGCTAGAAAACATGACAAAAAGTAATCAAGATGAATTCAAAGTGGTAATACGAGCAAAACTAGAAACAATATTTGTATCGTATAGCTTCAGTAAAATTTGAGATATACTTGTTGGCTGTAACTGTTAAAATTTTGCGATAGCAGCACAATTCAAGACGAAATGTTCAGTACGAATGGTGTAATGGGTACTTAAGATTAATTTTAACACTTAAAAATGTGTTGCAATGTGACTCATTGTTCAAATTATTAAAATCTGTTGCCAATAAGTAAGTGTCAAATTTTACTGACGTTATACACAAGTGAGTATTTATAATATTTCTACAGGATGTAAGGAAATTAATACCCTAGACTCTGGTAGGAGATTTCTCATGAAAAAGTAAGCAGACGTATGGGACACATTTGAGACAAGTGAATTTTAAGCGAAGTATAAGCCCTTGGAAAGGAAATTTAAAAATAGTATTTGGTCAAGTAACCAAAACCTTTAGGAGTTTCATTACAATTCTGTCGGTGATGTATTGAGATCTGTAACCTGTAAAAAATTGTACTTTAAAACCTTCCCCTTTCATGAAAATAATAGGGGTGACAACCATTAAAATGAATAAAATTACTTTGCTGTCAGGTTTTGTGAATATTTTATAATATCTATTAGTGCAGTACATCGTAAAGAACACGAAAGGTTCTCTCGTTGCAAGGTCCTAGAGTAAACCGTTTACAAGAAATATGCACTCTTATGTTTCTGTGAGAAAAATGGAACGTCTTGTTAGTAAGCAAAAAGTGCTAGGATTTATTGCTTTGTACATATGCCGTACTCTCAGAAAAATGCAACCTGTAATGCAACATTTTAAAAGCACATTGCAAAACCAGTTCAATTTACTTTAAAATTCTTAGCGGAAAAACAGGAAATAGAACAATCTAAAATGTAATTAAATTATTTTATAATTTACGAAAGGATGTAATAATGTTTACATTTTTTTTTTTTTTTTTTTATTTTCTCGAAGTTAAATATACCATTTTATAACAATGCTACAAAACCAGACTTACTGCCAAATTTATTGAGTTTCAAGTAACTTATATTAGCCTGCCTTCCGAAAGAAAAAGTAAGCTCATGAGATCACCTTCCTGTCTGTGTGTCTGTGTATGAATGTGTCTGTATGTGTAATCTTTTGAACCAGTAGACCGAATTTCATCAAACTTCGTACACATATAGCACTTAGTAACCCGACTTAACATTTACACATGTTGTTTGCGTCCTGTTCGTGTTTTTAAAATTGCGTCAATTTAAACATTTTTCGGTCAAGCTAGATATCTAAAAACCCGAGTTTCACCAAACGTGGGGTACACATATACTACACACAAAGCTGACTTTACTGTTGTGTACTTCGTTCATACTGTGCTCATATTTTCAAAATGGTGGCCATTTTGATATTATTAGAATGCATTGCATATTTTAGCAATTTTTTTTTTTTTTTTTTTTTTTTTTTTTTTTTTTTTTTTTTTTTTTTTTTTTTTTTTTTTTTTTTTTTTTTTTTTTTTTTTTTTTTTTTTTTTTTTTTTTTTTTTTTTTTTTTTTTTTTTTTTTTTTTTTTTTTTTTTTTTTTTTTTTTTTTTTTTTTTTTTTTTTTTT
>PNEQ01099699.1:28777-49451 GCA_003012365.1 Medauroidea extradentata | reverse complement strand
AAATCTAGTTCCTGGTGATCTTGTGTTAGTTCATCAAGATTATGTCCCATCGTTAAGTTGGTGTATGGCTCGAGTGGTCAAAGTGTTTCCTGGTAAAGACAATCTTGTTAGGGTGGCGAAAATCAGGACTGCAAACGGAGAATTGGTGCGCCCAACAAACAAGCTGTACTTACTACCAAGTGAGACTGTGCAAGACTAGGTTTTTTTTTTTTTCTTTTTCTTTTTTTTTCTTTTACTCTAGTTTAAAATAGTCATTTTAGGCGGGCGGCAAATGTTGTGTACATATACAGTTCTTGCATTGTGCGTGTGTGTGATATCACTCCCAGACCTCATCACTACCCATCATGCACCTGCATCAAAGTTCAGTAGAAGACAAGATGGCGACGTCGTAAGTGTGTATTGTGATGCTGTCTAAGCTAACGTGTATTTTAATTTAATTTCCGGGTATTATGTTACACGTCTCAGACACAACGTATTTTCTTAATGTGTGAAACAGGGAAAAAATGTTGTTTCTATTTCCAGATACTCAGGTAGTCAATCATAAAATAAAACAACTTACATTACGATTGACTTCACATAATTTAGCAATGATATTCATAAACTGTCACTTCTAATACTTTTGAATGTGTTTATCAGAAACCCATATTAATTACACAACGGACAAACAAACTGAATGACGCAATTCGCTTTCAATCGAAGCGGCGAAAACCTAACTCTGATGCCATCTGTCGGTGAAATTTTAAACTACCTCGTGGCGAGAAGCGTTAGCGGCATGTGCCAGTGATAATCGACTCGGTTGCGTCGCTTTGTGCTGCCGCTAATTAAATAAAATTATACAGTCAGTAGGTATGTCAGTAAGAAATTCAATAATAAATTTAATATACAGAGGTCGTTTGCATTTGATGTTGTTCCACTAACTGTATTCAAAAAAGAAAACACACGGAGATACATGTAATTATTTGCTACCAACCACACAAACAATAATGTTACTGCTGTTAATGTTGACTTATATGCATTAACGGCCTGTGATTTTTTTCATAGGTTAAATTTTTAATGCTAACTTTATTCCGAATGACCTATACTTAACACCGGGGAAGGTTACAAAGCAGTACTACGACGATGCAGTAAGTTATGAACCAGAGAACGAGTATTATAACATGGCAATAAATACAGTAGACGCAAACACAATGTCGGAAGCACCACAGTGTAATATTGTGCTTCATGAGGCGCAAAAAATCTAAGTCATTTGCAGGTAGAGAAAATGAGGATGTATATGAGTTTTTAGACAACTTCAAAGATGCCAGCGACCTAAACAAGTGGGACGAGAAGGAAAAATGTAAGAGAGTAAAATTCTACTTAATAGGTTATCCTAGAAATGTATACGAAAATGCCATAACCGAAAACAGAGGTCAGGAAATACGCTGGCAGGATATCGAGTCTAAGCTACGGAAAACATTTTAACAGGTAGACAGCGAACAAAAATTTACAGAATTGCAGTTTTCGAAAAAACAGAAACTAGGAGAAATCTGTCAAGTAGGCCCTACACATAAAGGACATGTTATTCAACAGAAAAATTGTTTAACAGAAACAAGGCACAGAAAGAATTAGTAGAGATAGTTTGGAAGTTACGTTTGCCATCAATTGCTGATAATATAGTAGGATTAGGAAATAACACAGTAGAACAACTAACAAACAATATTAAAAAAGTTGAGTTAGGTCTTAAGGCTAAATATCCCCCCTGTATAGTGTGAATCTCTGCCGAGTGATGGCAGAACTTTCGGGACCAAAAAGTTCTACATAAATAGCTTTACAACCCCGACGGATTTTAAGTCGGCAAACAGCATTGTACGTCGTAATACCATAGCCTACTAATGTAGGTAATTAGGTTGCGTGTTGTTTAAATTATCCGATACAGTAATTTTTAAAGATATAATTTCAAAAACCTATTTTTTTTAAAAGTCGCCATAGAGGAACATGACCATTAATTAGACGAATTCAACCCAGTTTACATCATTTGAATAAATCAAATAGTTTTGACGGAAACAGACAAATAAGATATTCACTATACTGGGTCAAGCGCGACCAAGGCCGGCCGCGGATGAGCCCGCCAGAGCTCTCGTCTTTCAGCCGTTCCGCGCCGGCTTCTTTATCATCAGTGTCTGCTAGTGTGGTCAGTTTTGTATAAGGATGCCAAGTATTCACGGCTCTTATAATATTCATGCGAATTACATCTGATAACTGAGCAACTGTAGCGCAGTCGGTTGGCACGCCTGTTTTCGGCGTGAAATGTTGTGGTTTTGAGTCCTGGGTGGGCATCTGAGTTATAAGGTTAGTTGGATTGTATACAAAATATACGTGCAACCATGTCTAACAACTTGGGCTATCGACGGGGCGTAAATTACCAATGAAATAAATATACACGGTAGTTTACGATTGCTCTAGAACAACGGAATAAAATTACGTGCGTTTACAGTTAGTAATCAAATTAATGATGCATTAGGTATATTATGCGCCGGAATGGAAAATACACACAGATTCTCTGTGAAAGGGAAACATGTACTACAGCTGTCCTACAAAAGAAGAAAACCTGATATGAGGAAGACGCTTATAGAGAAGTAAGTAATATACTAACGTTTCTTGTATTCAGGTTGTGCAGTCTTATGTATATATAATATATATTATATATATGCCGTTCACGACAAAGTGATCACTAGACGCCCTCGTTACATATTTATCTCAACAAGTTCATACTTATTCTTCGACAGCTTGCATGTAACGTGTACATTTTTTATTTCACAAAATATATGTTTGAGGAAAAGGATGATTATAATTAGCGGCATATATTCAGATCTGATGCTAGGTTGAATTACCGATGAAATAAATGTAAGGATAGCTGTATTAGTTTATATTGATGTTACCTTTCTTTTTCTTGCCGTTCCAAGTGCTGATAATACAGTGTTAGAACCCAGGCTTCTGGGGATATCGTCGCAAACAGCGCTGACCCAGACACCTCTTCAAGTAGCCAACCAGTGGAGTGTAAAGTCGTGACAGGAAAATTAGAAAGAAAGAAAAGGTTGTTTTTGACGGCAAAAAAGAAAAAAAAACACTACCTTGTGTCCTAGTAAAATTGAGGATACAGGTTAAAGAAATGTATGATATTGATGCTTACTAATTTGTCAGTATAACAATAATAATATGGTCTTCGTTCGTATTATTTTTGTGATATTGCTAGCCTCAATAGCGAAGTCGGTAAGGTGCCGGTATATAGTGCGAAAGGGCCCCGGTTTGAATTTGGACGGGGCATGGATGATGTGTTGTCTTTCACCTCATTTCACCTTCATCAGATCTGAAAACCTAGGGCCGTAATTACCTCTTACCTCACCTTTTAGATATATAGGTACCTAGTGTAACAATTTTGTAGTTATTTATTTAATTTGCTAATTACAGGAAACAAATCTTGGTTTTATCAACATCACAAAGAAAAAATGGCTGGCAGAAATCCTCACCATTGAAGTCAATTACTGTAACTGCCCAATGCGATTCAGATTCCCGAATGCTTCCTTGCGAACATACGGAATTTGGCACTAAGAGGTATGTAATTAGGTTGATATATTTGTAAATGTATGGGAAAAATATTTCGCGATCAATGTTATTAGTGGGCCGCGGTGTCTGAGCGGTTAGATCGCTCGCCTTCCACCAAGGCGATCCGGGTTTAATCCCCGGCCACAGAATATTTAGGAATACAGAAGTGAAATAGCCGGTAGGCCAGCGAACTCAGTCAAACACGCCAGAAAAATGGCTTCCCTGGCCAGCAACATGGCGGAAATACCTACTGCCAATCAATGTGTAGCAGCTGCTCTGCCAATAGGAAACCTGCCGTAACATGCAGGAGCCAAACAGACGCAGGGCTGGTATCAATGGTCTCGGGAAACCAGTTAGCGGCGAAGTTGGCCATTATCAGACGAGCCGCCATGTTATTTCGCATCTGTATTACAATCTAGTCTGTGCCCAGGCCAGGTAAATCATGCCTTACGATGTCGCCGATGGGCGGGTTTTATTCGGGGTTCTCCCATTTACCCCACCCCTACACTAACACCATTTATGCTCATCGGCATCCAAGACTTTTGCCTACAGTACCTTAGAACCTACTTCAGATCAATTTCATGTCTGTGCGTATAAGATACGTCAATGAAGTACTACATAATCAGAATAGGTAAAGTGTAGGTCTAGGAAGAATGTATTCTGGTATGCTAACATGAAACATTCAAACAGACGTGATAACATATACGGACTACATTTCCCCACACATTGTTATTAATGTAAATTAAAATAATAATATTAATAATAATTTGGTCCTGGAAATTTGATGTGATTGATGGATGGTGCACAAGAGCGGTATATTTTAGGCGGATTAAATCAAATAGTTACGTACTTTATGACAAAAAAGGACCCCTTCTGATATACTGATGCATCCCTTGATATTGTTTCTCTTGGAGTTAGAATGGAAATTAGGAAAAATGAAACGCGTATTTGTACATTCAAACTAGGTAAAACAAAGCCAGCGAAAACTTCATACCGGAGGAATATGTTTATCCTATACATGTAATGAAGAACATAAGATATTTATTAATCAATATAAATAATTTTACGTAAATACACGTGTCGTGAATCCCCCTCCACATACACACACAAATAATTTCTAACTTCATATATACATCGTATTATTAATGTCGATATTTTTTTTCCTGCTGTCTGTGTGGCAAAAGGGAATGGGGCAAGAAAGCAGTCTTCTGAATCAATGAACCAATCGTTTATCAAATAATGCACAACATTTGTGTACTGTTATAGTAAGAAAACGCAAGAAAACACAATCCCAGACGAAATTTGTCTGGGATTCTTTTTTCTTGCTTTTACTGTGTTTTTTGTATTTTGTCACTTTGTCTTTCAATAGAAGTTTGGTCAACAAAACATGAGCAATGGCGTTTGTCCACAAACCAATAAATTCGAATAAAAGTTTATTTTAGTCAATTGTTTAATGTTGTGTGGAACATTCTTACTGCTACTGCAGCTTGTAAGTTTAACATTCAGGTTTCTCCTGGTATTTAAATTCATTATTTTATTGTGTGTTTAGGGCTCCAACATGTACATGAGGTAAATGTTTTTTTTTTTTTGTAAATATGTTCGCTCAATAATAAAAATTCTAAAAAAGAAAAGTTTTAATAACCCCATCTTGATCCTTGGAACCCCATAATTTCCCGGGGAAGGACTCCAGGACCTCCCGCTTTCTTTGGAGTTGGGTGTTCCTCAACAATGAAATAAATTTCAGTCCGACTTTTATGAACTACATTCATAAGACGTCACAAAGCGGTGCCTGTAATGACTATAGATAGATATTATGTACAGTAAGATTTGAAAAAAAAAAAAAACAGTTTGCGTGTGTTCATACCATGCAAAATGCAAACCATAAATTGACATAGTGTATCATTTATTAAAATAAACAAATTCGGTCACGTAATAATTTTATCTGCAATATCTGCACCGATTTATGCCATTACGAATACACACAAAAGGTAACTAGCATCTGCAAGACAAACATTTATTCCTGCGAGTCAGAAACAAAGTTGAGACGTACGTAATAGCCTGAAGGAGTAGTGACGCTACCACTGTGGAAAACGAAACGCATATGGCTTCGTGTTTTCCACGGTTTCCTGAGTTACCACCAGGCGAAAACGTGGATGATACTTACTAACAACCGTGTCTGAATAACGGTAGCATAGTTGGTTTAGTCGTTGAGTGTTTCTGTCTGTAATTACCACGCTGTCATACAAATGTAAAACCCAGCCTTACCTATTTTCAAACAGCACTAAATATCATTACAATAAGAGATGGGAAGGATGCTTTTGACCTTGAAAACACACCAGAGGCCGACTGTCGCATTGACATTGTTATTTGCGCGAAGGTGTATAATGGAGTGGGGGCGTGAATCCTGTATCGCGACACCTTACATGCTAATATATTATTTTTCTGTTTCCGACAAAAGATATTGACCTATTCAAAATCTGTAAATTGCATTAAATTCGTCTAACTCACGGCCATGTTCCTGTAAGGCGACTTTTGAAAAACCATGGCGTTTTAAACCTAATTTTTAAAACATTGCTATATCTGATAATACTAATGGCATGCAAACTAATTACCTACATTAGTATGGTATTACGATGTAAAATGCCGTTTCCCACATTAAAATCCGTTCATGGGTTGCCGAGTTATTTCAGTAGAAAAATTTGCTAATTTTTGGTGCTGCCTCGTGGTGGTGGCATTCTGATTTAAAATGGGGACATTAAGCCTTAAGAGGTACACACAATGTCTAGAACATCGTAGGGCAAATGTAGAAAATGTTAGATTAGCAAAGGAACTAGAGAACATTAATGAGAAAATAGCAAAATTGTCGGTAGCAAAGAAGTCAGGAAAGGATTAAGAAGCAGTTGGAAATCCAAGAGTAGCAAAGAGGAAAAGGCAGGAACATAGATTCATGAAAACAGATATTGAAGCAGAGTTTGAGAGAATAAGTATATAGCTACATGCCACACAGGGAGTCTAGGTAAAGTAATAGTAACGTGCAACAAAATAATCACCATTTAAAGGGAACACATGCCTAGGCTTTACAATAACAGTGACAGAAAATTTAAGTACACTGCAAATAATGAAAATCAGTACCACAGAAGTGTTAGACAGAGCAGAGATGGGAGTCAGAGCTGACGCGATGCTAAGACTGGAAATCAGCACAGAAACAAAACTGAAAACAAGGTAAAGTATGTAGGAGGCAAAAGTTATTTCACACAAAACTAGTGTATGAGTGGACAGAGCGCTTACGCTTAACCAAGTGGAAATAAAGGATAACGCGTACATTTCGACAAATTCCAAGTATAAGGAACAACTAATAACATACACGTAGATTGCGAGTATTAGAGCAGTATCAGATAGGAGATGTCATAGCACGACACAACAATTAGCACATAGTGTCGAAAGCAAAGAGCGAGACGATGAGCGACCGAAATTTCAGATACATTTTAGACCGCGCAGAGGGATTGGGTCAGTAAAGAGGTATTAGAAAACAAACACATGCGGTACGTCTAGAAAACAAGGAAATAGTCGGTATAAAGTGGAACAGGGCCAGGATTAGATATTGCATACGCATAAGCCATATGAATACCGTAATCGCCATACCGAAATAATTGCGCTACAAAAAGGTGCAGAGCTGGCAATAAAAAATGAAACAATGCCGGTGCGTGAAAATACTAAACAAACTATAGGACCCTGTATTGAAGCAAGTGATTTATGTGCACTCTGCTTCTATTCAGGCCACCAAGCTAACGAATGCTTCTTATTTTCACAACAAGACATGGAATTTCAAACAGTCATCGCGGAAAGATTCCGCAACTTCAAAAATAAATTTCACTTGGCGCCGTGCAAACTGTGTTTAAACAGGAAAGCGTCCACAAATGGCAAGGCCGAGATACGGAACACAGCGCGCGGTAAGCATAGTGTGGGTGTCACTCAGCCAACGATGGGAGCGCTGGCACACACAAAAACAAACCATATGTTAAGGACACTGGCTGACAATGATGGCATCAACATAACAGCGTTGCACAACAGGAAGTTACAAGAGAGTTCACACCTATAGCGTTCTGGTAAAGGTGTAGGGGCGGAAATATTACTATTAGACTCAGGGTGTCGTAGGTCATGTGTTGTGTCAACTTTCATAACAACACAAAAACCAAAGCCAGTAGTGGAACAATTTACATTTATTGGTGAAACGGAAGACATAATTGATGTTCCATCTCATAAGGTGAATATAAAAACACACTCTTTAGGCAACAACCTTTCCGCAAGAATTTCTCCTAACACAAAATTTAAAGTAGACATCATTTCAGGAGCATACTTTATGAAAATATATTCAGTTGTAAAATTTTTAATACATGATTTAATATATATTAACACATCTGGCGACAAAAATGCCCTGCAGGTTCCATTATTTAGAAACATAACAAAAGAAACAGACGTGGATACTATACAATATTGTATAAACCGTTTAGCTACATTTGAGGACGAGAAAGTCATACAAATTGCGGACAATAACAACAAGGATCTTAACGAAGACCAAATAAGTAAATTAATCAGAGCACTCCGTAATTATAAAGATAGGTTCGCGGACAACATATTAGAGCTGTCAGAAGCAAAACATTTTGAAACTTAATTTATAAATGACGTCTGACAAACCAATTAGTTGTAGACCATACATAATTAAACCCAAGATCATAGAAGAGCTGAGTAAACCATTAATGATACAAGCGGGAATCATAGAGAAAGCTGAGTCACACTATGCAGCTTCTAGTATAGCCATAAGAAAGAAACCAGGGGGGATTGTATTAGGTATCTTACAGATTTAGGTCGCTGAATGTCCATATGAGTAAAATACAGTACTCTATGCCTAGGACTGAAGATATCTTATGCACACTACAAAACTCAAAACACATTACATCGATAGACCAATTTTCCAGGTTAAATGCGATACCCGTAAGCGAAAAGGACAGAAATAAATTAGCATTTATGACTGATGGCATCGATCTATACCGCTACAGGATAATGCCAATGGGGTTATGCACATCACCCAAATATTTTCAACAATTCATGGACGTTCTTTTCGCACCATATATATGGAACACTGAGATTGCATACATCGACGATATTTTTATACTAGACGAAACGTTTGAAGAGCATACAGAAAACATAAAAAAAAAAACGTTAGACTAAGAGAATTTAATGTTAAAGTAAATATAAAACAGTGTTCCATTGATAAAAAGAAAAAAAAGTTATGACAATACATGACACTAGAAGGGCTAGTAGCTGATCCTGAAAAGTTCGTGGCTTTGAAATACATGGCTCCTCCGGGAATTGTGAAACAGCTTAGGGCATTTTTAGGTAGGACGTATTTACGAAAATACTTTCTAAATAATGCAGAAAAGACAGAATCTTTAGTAGAATTAACAAAATCGAGTGTGGATTTCAAGTGGGGTAAAATGCAAAATGAAGCTTTTACTAAGCTCAAACAGTCTCTCCAGGAAGCGCCCATTCGACACAAATTTGACGAAAACAAAACGACGACTCTTGCATGCGATGCGTCACAGACTGCCATAGGGCCAGTACATATGCAAGAAGGCAAACATTATAAGCGGGATATACTAGCATTCACATTAAAATTGTCTACAAACGAAACTAGCTATTCGACAATAGAAAGAGAGTTAAGGACGATAACATATTTCTGCAAATACCTTAGACAATACCTATATGGCAGAAAATTCCTTATTTAAACCGAATATGCGAGTTTTAAGTATTTGAAAAGCATTGCCGATCACAGTTTGCACATGAAAAAAATGGCAATAACAGTCGTAGAATACGATTTTGAAGCAAAAATTATTAAGGGTAGTAAGAACCTTTTGCCTGATGCATTGAGCAAAGTACACACTAGAGGCAAAGCAAAATTAGTAGAAATTAAAATTAATGGTAAGTATTATTATATTAATGAAGAATCTCAATTAGTCGATAACATTTACATAGCACTGGCAGAGGGAATAATAAAAAAAACCGCGAAAAAGACAAAGGAATCAAACAAGAAGCCGCGAAAATCATACGTACAAATTGGACGGATTATGAGAGATATTTTCAGGAAAATTATGCAGACATGTTAGATAAAACTATTGAACTGACCTTGTCGGTTTGACCGGCAAGTTTGACGATGCACGAGACGATTTGGACACGTCAGTTATCAGCTACTTATAAATTGATACGTTTATAGATTCTCTGCAGCTATGTTCGGAACATTTCACGTCAATAGAAACTCTTACGTACCGTATAATCCAGTAATGCTTTTGTAATAGTTTGGAACTACGACGCAACATGTAAACATGACGTTTCATTGCCATAGACTTGTGAACTAAGCAGAGACACAGTTGCAGACAGTCAAACTAACTTCGTGCTACTCTAGCGCACTCAGTGACCGGCGCCGTACATCAGGAAATTGTTCTTCGTTTAAATATAATTATTTTTCTTGTCTACATCTAAAATTAAAAAGTGAGATAATATGTCATTAATTTTCTACGCATCTAGTTTATAAATATTATATTCAGTTTTCATTATATAATTCCAGGTTAAATGTGGAAAATTATTTCTTTGTAATTTAAACTTTTCACTGTTGTTCCGCTATGTTGGACTGACTATTTTTGGGTTTACATTAATGCTCGCTTTTTATATATATATATATATATATATATATATATATATATATATATATATATATATATATATATATACCCGTGGTTTCCTCGTACCTATGTGCGTTCAGTCGGCTTGCAGTGAAATGTAAGTGTTACTTTTGTCTTTCGTTAATGTAAATGTGGAATGGGTTCTTATGCTGCAGGACTTATAATTGATTAATTATCATTATCGGTGCCTGTATAGTTAATTGTTATGTTATTTTTCTTGAGTAGAAGTCCTGTAGCATAATTGCTCAAGTCCTAGTGTGTCGTTCGTGATTTGCTGTTTGTTATTTTTCTCATTTGATCTGTATTTCATGTTAATTTTCGCTATCGGGTTTTTCACTGTTTAACGTCTGGTAACTTTGGTAATGTTTCAGTAATTAGTGACAGAGAGAGAGGGGGGGGTAGACATTAAAGTTTCATATTTTAAAATTTTTTTCGTGATTTTAATTAATAGTTTCTGGCGTGTAATTTTGATGGTTAGACTTCGACAGGGAATGTAAATTATTGCAGACTGTGCTAGAGTGATAGGTATTGTATGCATACTACCGAGGTATGAGAATCGATAGATTTTGCTGCTGTATGTGTTTTGGGGCGTGTGTCCCCCTGAAGTTTACCACCTATTAATATAGGGGTTTATTTAGACTTGTGATCGTATTGTGTATTCTCTACTGAGTTATGGGACTCAGCATTATTCTTGTAATTGTTCAAGTTAATATCCTATAAGGATAGGGCTAACTAATTTGTAAATCTTGTGTTTGTCTTTCGCAATACCCTTTTGAGTAATCTCGACTACGGCTTCTTTTGCTTCATAATGTCCACTTTAACTTGATACCTTTTGCACGCCAGTTAAGAACATTTGTTAAATTGATATGTGATCTTTGTACATTATGTATTTTTTATTTTTAATAATTTGACTTATATTGCCGATTAATTGTGTTTGTAAAATGTTTAAACTTCGTGTTAAATTGTTATATTGATTTTGAGTTTTGAATGAATCCGTATTGGGATTGATCCCTGGAAATTTTATGATGTTTCCTTGAAGTAAATATACAGTTTACCTTTCTCATGATTGGAATATTAATGTGATTTTGCTAGCAGCTATCGCTGATCTTTAACTGTTACACTTTCTTATGGTGTTTGAGGTTAAGCGTTCTGGATTTATTTGGATTGAGGGTAACCTCTGCCTATGCGGCCTTGCAAATCTATAGGGATTTGCAACCCACGTTCTTGTTTCTGTGTACTTCTTACCATCACCGTTACTGAGGTTAGCCCATATGATAGGGGTAGTGATGATACACTAAAATAGTTAAGACAATTTTAGAAGAGCAGGAATTACCAATTAGGCCGCTTCTTAAAGCAATAGCAGGGAGTTATCAAATTAAACATAGAAGTAGTAACAGAGGTTGACAATGATACAGTAAAAATAACAATTACAGTACATTACTGTAAAAAGATCTCACGAAGACTATGTTATGTTCTTTCATCACAGAGCACTAGAGGCAATGAGCAACTTCCTTGTTAAAAAATTGACGTTCAAAACCCATGCAAACAAGTAAATATATATATATTTATACATTAAAAATTAAATAAACAAATTTAAGGTTAGTCAGTAATTGGTTGTACACGTAACAGTAAAGTTGAAAAATAAATTGTATTTAAATTTTGAAAACTTCCTGCATAATTATAAGATAAAATTTATTAGGAATTTAAAATCACAGATAGGATAACCTGCAGGATGTGCAAACGGTTGCCGTCAAGTGCACCAAACAAACCTCCTCAACACCCACATTCCAAGAAGCGTGGCAGCTTAAGGGGGAGTGTTAGATAATTTTATTTTATTTTCAGTTTTCGAACCATATCATTTATTCATATTGTATTATCATAATTTTCTCTTCTACAAAGCATAGGATATATTCTTGGTAAACTGCTCGATATAAATAACAATTAAATATTTTAATAATTTGTCATGGAGAATCTATGCATGATAATTATAGTTTAAGTTTCAAAAATTCTTTTACAGTGATTCTGCACGACAATTAAACGTAAGATTCCATTATCATCTATGTCAAGCAGTTCACCAAGAATATATCCTATGCTTTGTCGAAGAGAAAATTTTGATTACACAATTTATGTTATGGTTCCAAAACTGAAAATACAATAAAATAGTCTAATATGCCCCCTTCCCTACATTTAAATATTAGTAAACAAATTAAAAGAGGGGTAATAGAGCACCGACCATGTAAGCCAACTACCCTTTGCGACAAGAAGCGCACAAGAATCTAATTTTAAATTTAAAAGTAGTAGTAAGTGTAAATTAGCGCACAGTGGGCCAATGTAGAAATGTAAATATACACAAATATGTACCTGATTAATGTTAATTTGTAAAAAGAGAAAAAAAATATGAGCCATGTAATAATCTCAAGACGTATACCCAGACCCAACTTGTCGCAAAAACAAACGCAGTGTGCAGAAATGACTGTCTTGAGAAATGTCACTGCTATGGCGATAGGGTCTACCGCGATCATTCAGTACAAGGCACGAACACAAGGCCTTGATCAGCACAAACTGTCCATGACCCAGGCTTCTATCTACGTCGGACGCAGCATCCCAGGGGCGGACGAGGACGCTCGCTTAAATTGACAAAGGGGGTGATGTTACGAGCGTAACACAGCCAGGAACGCAGCCGAGGCCGGGACAAGCTACGGGAGGATGTTTTAACATCTCGCGCCCCGACTATAAAGGTTTCGAGAAGGCTGCGCGAGGGAGAGCGGCTGCAAGAAGTGACGAGGTGCTGGGCGACATAGAACCAGAGGGTCGTCAAAAACGTCGAAGCGCGAAGCATCCGCGAGATACGTGTGTTGAGTTCCCAGTTGAAGTTGGCTTTGGGATGATTGTGCCGATACAGGTAAAACATATATCAAGGTGTAGTTTGCAAGGATTAAATGGGTTTAGTTAAAAATTGATGTAAAGAGTTTTTCTACACCTCACATTACTCCTCACTATCATTCGCTCAGGTTGTGAACTGAATGTATGAGACATCCTTGAGCTATTCTGATAAAGATTGCAATACTGAGAAATTCGAGAGTAATTTACTTAAAGTTTCCAACACCGTGGTGTACGTTCTCATGATGAGCAATAAAAAGACCTCTCTGTAAACAATTTGTGTTTGTTACACTGATTACGTGTTACAAAGCATATTTATGTGTGAAAGTATTTCCAACGCACATGTACACACAGCCACATTCACGCACGCACACACGCGAGTGCGCGTAAACACACGTACATACAGAAATACTGTAATAATGTTACATAATTGTAACACTTTTCCATTAGCCATCTACGTCAAGGATCCTACGCAACTTTTTTAAAATAATAATATCAAGAAAATGACTCATAGCTTGTAAAATTGTGTTTTACAATACTTTATAAAAAAGGTTATTCTGTAAGTTGCTAAATTTTACAAGAATATTTGAGTAAGTTTATTACTACATGTTCCATAGAATACTATGTGTTTAGTAAAATACGCTAAAACTTATAACTACTAGAAATTTTTACGAGTGTTGAGACATTTGTATGTTCAACGAGTTTTGTTATTTGTACTATGTTAATTGTTATAAACATGACTGACAGCTTATTTGATAGTTCGAGAGAAGTAAATGAGCCATATACACGTACTGTAGTAAATGTTTACATAATGTGAGAGGTTCGAAGAGTTTTACTTTCGTGGTGAATTGTGTTATGTTACAACGGTTGCTGATGTACTGAGTTTGTATTTATTTGGTGCTGTAGAACAAATAATAAAAATCTGAAAACATATTTACATTGTAAGTCAGACGTCGACGATTGTGAATGAAAACAATTCGGCTGCTAACGTAGACCTTGCTTCACTAAATCCACATGCTAGCAGCAGGCAAATAGATAGAGAGAGAGAGAGAGCGGAATTAATAAGCGATCTGTATTAAGAATCTTACATCAACACAAGTTTCATTCGTATCGTGTCATTACATCAGGATTTGCATACAATGATTTCTTAAATCGCTACCATTTCTGTAATTGCATTCGTACAAACATGCGCGAAGATGTCTCCTTTTTCACCCATGTGCTCTTTTCCGACGAATGTAACTGCACAAATAAGGGAAATGTGAATTGGATTAACATGCATTATAGGGCAAATGGAAATCCTCGATGGATGAAAACTGTACCATTTCAACATCCGTGGTCCGTTAATTGTTGGTACAGCATTGTCAGCGATCACATCATTTGTCCACATAGTTTTTAAGTCTCTTGACTGGAGAAGTTTACGCAGACTTTCTGCACAACGTACTGCCTCAATTACTAGAAGACGTGCCTTTCAATATTCGCATGAACATGTGGATGCAACACGACAGTACACCACCTTATTATGCTCTGTGTTCGAGACAAGAGATGAATGAGATTTTTGGCGACTAGTGGATAGGACGTGGAGGTCCTGTAGCTTGGCCAACTCGTTTGCCAGATCTAACACCACTATATTACTTTTTATGGAGTTTTGTCATAGAACGCGCAATGCCGGTAGCACCTACCATGTCTAACGACATAAAGAAAGAATACGCCCAACATGTACCGAAATTACACCACAAATGTTGGTTGACATCCGATGGTATTTTTATCAGCGAATTAACAAGTACTTACAAGTCAAGGGTCATCACTTCGAGAATATTCTGTAGGTAGATCCGAACCAAGGTTAGTGGCTCTTTTGAGTGGGTTACTAAATGACCTTGTGTTGCTCGTCGTTGAATTCGTCGTTAAATCAGTACTAATGTCATCAAATAAAAGATACATAGTTCCATTTCAAGGGGCAGGCAAGCGGCGGACAGGTTTCGTCGGCTTGCCACGTACATGTCACATGGATGTCAGCGCAAGCGCGCTTCCTGCAACCCCTGTCGCTCTATCCACGCCCTTAACTCCTCCTCGCTATTATACAAACACTTTACATAAATAATTACAAAACCTACGGATATTTCTGAAAACACAAAGTTATTGACAGTAAATTTAGTAACAATAATGCTGTGTGCTTTAAATATTTAAGTGGTATATTGTTAGAAGTGTTGATCAGCTTAGCTGTTTTAAAACATTTAAGCGCTGCGCCTGGAACTTAAATGTCAGATACTTCATACTTCATCAAGTAATGTGGCACAATAATAAGAAATAATAATATTTTTAATTCTGCTACAATACACGCGTTAAAACTTTTTAATGTACAGTTACATTTACAGTTTTATAATGTAGGAAATACGAATACCAGAAATTTACGCTGATAAATTCTTTCGTTTACTTTTAATACAGCTAATTAATTTGGAATTAACATGCTCTAAAAACACTTTAATTGTCACTCACATTTTTTTTTAACATGAGCCACTGCAAAATACTGTTACTTTATCGAAAGTTAATTGTGTTTAAAGTGTAGATAAAAGTAATATTAACCAAAAATTGCGTAACTATTTAATAGTTCAACGTAATCTTTTTGGTAGGGTTAGTTGTAGCTTTTCTAAGACTTGCTTTATGTTGGGAAAAAAAATTGGAGCATACTCATATAACTATGAACATAGAACCATGTAAAACTTATAACTTTGTAGGGTAAAACTTAGCTTCGTGTGTACTTCAGTAATGGTAATTAATTTGTATTGTGGTGAATTTTTTGTTTAACGGTGCGAATACGTAATTATTCAACAATTTTATAATATTTTCATCCAGTATAGCTGACATAAACAGGTACAAATATTTTAAGTTACGTACGTAACGCAATGTGTTTTGTGTTGTTAAACTGTTTTAAATGATTTATTTAATGAATAACCGAAAATAGGAATGCCGGTATTGGGATGTTCGTTGCAGAAAGAACAAAATTATTTAAAAATAATTTTTTTACGTATGAGTTAACATGGAAGCAAAAACCCAATTTTAAATGTTATTTTGCTCAGTAAAATGGACGTACAGCTAATCAGCGACGCTTCTAGAAGGGGCGGAGTCATCCGGTTGCCAAACTAGAAAGAAGACGCATCTAAGGAAAGTTCGTTTTTAGTTTTCGCATTAGTTTATTATTATTGAGCTAACCCCGGGTCAAAACATTTTACAAATGCCATCTTGTACTGTTATAAAGAGATAAGTTTATAGTTTTCTGCTGAGAACGGATTCGCATTGGACATTCATAAGATAATTGCAATTAGACTGCGCATGAATTGAAAAAAAAATCAATAAAGTTATGGCATAATGTGTGATTGTAAGTGAATATGCAATGAATGAGTTAATTAATATAAGAGTAAAGGTTCTGAGTAATTTACATGTCACATGTTCTATTTACATGACCCTTTTCTGTCTTGATTAAAATTTCTGTATCAGGGCTATTTGTGTTTTTAAGTCAGTTAGCAAATTTTACAGAAAATCGACCGGTGAGTTTGATAAATTTCAATAGGGTTTCGTTTAACGAAGATTATTTTTTTAATCCATCACATAGGAGCTACGAAGGTATAAAATGTTTAGCTGTAAAGTAAACGTTACGTTTTTACTTAACACTTTAAACTATCTCTGTCATTACGGCAAAATTACTTTGAAATGGCTCATTTTCAAACAAACTGTGCAGTGTGGTAGGGAAAATATGATTTTAATGTGTCATGAATTCCGCTTCCCTTTTATAAAAATTATAACAATTGCCAATAATTACGATATTGTTTGAAAATATTTATTTTACAATTACTTATACAAGTTTATAACGTATTTGAAATACGAACACCCTAAATCGACACCGAAAGGATACATTTATGTAATTTAATACACGTAAAATATTATATTAAATATGTATGTAAATACATCAAAAATTACACTTTACAGTAATTAAAAATCTGTAACATTCACCAACAATTGCGAAATTACACAGATATAAGCAAATGTAAAACTTTTGCATATAAAAGAAATGACACACTCAAATAAATGCAGTCGTGTACATCTAAGAGAACAATACATAATATTACGTATAATTGGGACTAGGAACTTTAAGTTCAACAATCAATTTTAAAGTTAGTTTGGAAAGACGGCTACTGACAATTCAGGACACTGGAATAAGTTGTTTTATAAATTTTGTATTCTCTTCATATTCTCATTATACTTTGCCCATCTTGTCTTTATCATCATGGTTTTTCACATTAAAATACGTTACACAAACATGAGTTCTAGTTCTAACAAAACAGTGGACAACATTGAAAGGCTGAGTGTTAGCGTGTTAACAATTTCGTTGAGAATTAAGTTTGTGAGCAGTTTAATTGTATGTATATATAGGTTTATATAATTTTGTTTTTAGAAAACTTTTCATGAAATTCATTAAGACGTTTCTCTGCGACTGAAACGTTTGCAAAAAAATATTTATTTTTTTCTGGAGAAACCAATATACGATTCATTAGTTCTTTCTTCCGTGTTTTTCTTCGTTGAAATAACGCCAGGCGAATACTTTCTAAAGGGTAATTTCTAAGTCGGTTTTTAATTTTATGATAGGTGATGAATACTTGTTTTGGTGACTCATTCCTCTGAAGTATTGAAAGAAACATTCTAGAACATCTTGACTTAATTTAACTGTTGTGCTGTACCTACATTTAAGTGACTCATTCAGGAGTTCAAATACATATTGTAAAGGTTTATTGCTCATTTGTATACATTTTCTGGAAATGTTAGTTTTGATTGGAGAGTATATTGGTAGTTTTTCTCGCAGACATTCGTAAAAAAAAAAAACAGTCTTCTCTGAAACTAGCTCTTCAAAATGTGTACGATATTTCGTATTAGATAAGTAATTAAAATACATATAACAAACTGTAGGATTCAATGTCAAATCGTTTTTTACATTATTTTATCCGCTATTTGCCAGTATTTCACCCAGTGCTCCTGAGTGATCTTCGTTTGATGGAAAACAGAAGTATTATATGCGTGGTTGTTCGGTTCACTGCTCTAGTTTCATTAAAATATGTGCAGATTGACAAACTTTAGGAAACCAGGCCGTATTCTAACAAATCACATTGAGTTGTGATTTAATAAATATTAAAATTGTATGCTATTATAATAATGTAATGGTATAACAGTAAAACACTGACTAAAGAAAACAATGATAGCAGCAAGCAAATGATGCACTGAGGGCGGGAACAGTTCGCTGGGAGACATAAGGAACGCAGCTGGCTTCATGCAGCCTGACCGCCAGATGACGTGAGACCTGCCAGTGGAGAGGGAAATGCGCACGCTCTTAGCCCTTCTTCCTAACACCATGGTTCCATTTAACATAGTAGATTTGACATTGACGTAGTTACGGTGCCTCCACCGATAAAAAAAGTATATATATATATTTATTTATTATACCGATTTCTGTGCCACTCAACAGCCGAGGACAAAAACCGAGTGACACATACAAAAAACATATAACATTACAAATGACATAAAAAAAGACACAAAACATTTCAAACGACATACAAAAATGGGATTATTATAGAAGGAACTGTAACACAAACACATAGACCGACAATACTAACACAAAAAAAACCCAGGAAGAGGAAAGACGTTAACAAAAAGAGGGGACAATGTACCCCGATAATTATCTATAACCAACCTAGACCTAGTGTAACTGTTTGTAAAGAAAAACAGATTCAACTTTTATAATGTCTTGATAAATTTTGGAATGTGATTTTTCTTTCCAATGAATGGATCAAACTAACTAAATGATCTATTATACATTAGAACACATCGTTTAACTAGATCAATTTCTTTATTATTTGTACCAAAGTACCACTACTTCTATGATTGTAATTTGGAACTCTAAGACAGATATATTTACTAATGGCAGAACATGAGTGGTATGAAAGAAATGAATTGATTAGAAATAAAGCATTATATATAGAACGTCTTGTTTCTAAAGTGTGAGTTTTGAACTTTTTTAGCTCACTATTGTAGTCAAAGTTAGAATTATTAGCTGGGAACCTGTTAAATATAGTTTTAAATACATTGCATTGTAACTTTTTTCTTTTCTTCTATAATCTGTTGCTGTAATAGAGTTCCAAATTACTGAACAGTATTCTAATTTTGATCGTACTAAAGAATAATACAAACAAAGCAAGGAGTCCGGCGTGGTTGCAGGATATGTAATTAATTTATTAAACCTAATATACGCACAGAGCTATTAATTAAGTTGTCCACATGATGATGGGAGTATAATTTGCAATCAAGTATCACTCCAAGATCACGGATATAATCAACTCGCTTAATTTCATGTTTTAAAATGAAGTATTTATTTGTAATAATATTGGTTTTCCTTGTAAACTAAATTCATATAGTTTTTTCTAACTAAATTAAGAGACATTTGGTTATTTAAACACCAATTGTACACTGCTAGAATGACATTCTGTAGATCAATATAATCACTCCTATTTGCTAATGTTTCTTATATAATTTCAAATCATCCGCATAGAGGACTGGCTTAGAACTTTTTATAACATAACTTATATCATTAATAAATATATTAAAAAGTAGAGGCGACAAATTACCTCCTTGTGGAACACCTGATGAAACATGATAGGAAGTGGAGAACTTTGTTTCAAGTCTTACCGTGAACATTCTATTTGAAAAATAGTTAGCAAACTACTTAATATGTGTTATGTTTAAACCTAAATTAGAAAGTTTTTATCAAAATTATTGAGTACTGACACGTGTCAAATGCTTTTTTTTTAAATCAAAGTATATTACATTAATTTGGTTTTTATATGTAACATTCCCATATAAAAGATTTACAAAATTAAACAAATTTGTAAAAGTGGTTTACCAACTTGAAATCCGTGCTGATTGTTTGATATAGTATTTTTGGTATAAAAGTTAAAATGTCTATAAACATTTTTTTTCAAATACTTTCGAAAGGCAACACAGCAAAGATATTGGTATATAATTGCTTACTATCTGTTTATTACCTATTTTTAAAAATAGGAATGACTATTGCCTTTTTCCACAGATTGGGATATGAAGTGGAATTCAAACTGTAACTATAAATGTGAGTCAATATCGGTGTATATGTGTCAATACAACCTTTAATGATGAAATTCGGTATTCCATCAATTCCTGTAGCTTTGGTGTTCTTAAGTCTTTTGATAGCCCACATGACTAAATTTTCAGTTACATAAGGAACTGATAGATTTAGATAACTTAACTGATTGTCACTTTGATTGTTTGTACTGCCACTTCCTTGGATGTACACCTCTGCAAAGTATTTAGCAAACATATTGGCAAGAAGTTCAGGATCCTGAACCAAATCACCGTTTGATATTAAAGTTATTCTCTCGCGGTAACCATCTTTCATTGTTTTT
>PNEQ01099699.1:12486-28677 GCA_003012365.1 Medauroidea extradentata | reverse complement strand
AATTTTTTCTTTTACTAATTTTCGCGTCTCAGAAAAACGAGAATAATGCTCAAGTGTTTTGTGTTTTTTGTTTAATCTAAATAGACGTTCTTTACTTTTTAATAATTTAATAAGTTCTTAAGAAAACCACACTGGATATTTGTTTTGTGAACATTTCGTTACTGGTATGAACTGATTTATAATTGTTTGTGTATTTTGTGTCATGTACTCCACCATGTCGTTAACATCGTTCATATTATAAATAGGGCTCCAATCAAAATTTTTAACCGCGAAGAACAGTAATAGATAGTCAAGTCACATTTACAATAATTACGAATAGTATATGATTGGTCGGATGTCTTAGCATGTACAGGACCAATATGACAGTAGCACGCTAAGGCAGGATGATAATCATCTTCATTAATAAGAGGGTTATCATAATTTAAAACTTCGTCAAAATAAATATTTGAGAAAACAAGACCAAGCAATCCAGAAAATGGCTTGGTAAAATTAAATTGTTCCAAATTTAGAAGATTAGTTTTTTTTTCAAGAAAAACGTTTCCTTTTTGCTTGTTGTAAAAATTTACAATATTTTGTGTATGGAAATTGTTATACACATACATATACACATACATATATACATATATACACACAGGTTTTTCCAAAGAACATCGATAAACTCCGGTAGGTAATTCCTCGTTAAAAATTAAGCAGAAAACACGTAAAACACACTTTGTATGTAATCAAGATATTAAAGGAGTAATTAGCCATTGAAAATCGAATTTTAAAACATTGATTTACCCACAAACCGAACAGTGATTGAAGTCAACTGACAAAACTCAGAATATAACTTTAAAACAATAAAGCCGACGAACCAAAAGTAAACGCTAGTCGATTCATTCAACCCTTACGAAAATAAAAGGGGTTGCCTCACTTAAAGTTCTGACAACTTTTTTAGTGTCAGGATAATCCAACATTGAAGAGTGAATTACTGGGAAATGTGAACTTAGTGATATAAGAGGTCTCCTTGTAGCGAATGTCTAGTACACATAGTTTTCGTGCTAAAGGAACGTTAAGTTCTGGCGAGTTGAAACAGAGCCTAGCGTGTAGGCAACACTGCGTACACGAGTGTCTGGTTTATTCCGCAGTGCCGCACAGTCGATGGTGGACATTCACGAGGAATCACATGTCGGAGTTTGTCGGAGTTTTTTTAAACCTGTGTCTATATATGTATGTGTATGTATATATATATATATATATATATATATATATATATATATATATATATATATATATACACTGAAGTGTTTGTTTCTATTGATTTAAACTTTTTGTTTTCTTCATTTACTCAATTAATTTTTGCTTACTTCACTGTAGAAAATATATTATTGCAACTAATAATTTATAACTTGTAACTTAACTCAAAATTTGTGTTTTGTAATTTGTAATGTATTTTGGAATAGGTCCCGTATTTATGTTACAACTTGTACAGTCTCTCTACTTTGCATGCCTACCCAAGAGGCCACCCTCTGTACGGGTCCTCATAAGCTTGCAAACCATTTCAAACCTGTTCAGTTATTCTTCTGACCAAAAATTACAGGAGAATAATTAAAAAAAAATTACCATGCAAATATATTTTTCTAATTAGACTTTGGCGTAGCTCTGATAGATAAGATGAGAACATTTTCTTTTTGTGTCAAAAATGTTCAGTACTAACAAACGAAATTCCTAAGAAATCTTTTTAATTGGTTTTAACTCAATTAGCCGTTGTGGCATACTGAAAAATAATGCATATATTTACCCGATATCCTGTGCCGCACACCGACTAAGGTCCGGTTTCACCAACCAAGTTTAAGCGATTTAATCTAGATTAATTGGCACTTAATCTCGAATAAACATGTTTTTGGTTTCACAAAGCAGTTAAACTCGATTTTCTCGTCTTAAGCGAGATTAAATTTAACTGCTCGATTTGGGCCGGGTAACGTCACTAATCTCGCTTAAGCTAATTGTAAAATGGTGCGAACACTGTATAATTCGGTATTTGAAGACAATACAGACGATGAAGATTTTATTCCTGTATATCAGCCTCGTCGGATTATAGAAATAAATCATTATTTTGGTGAGTATGATAATACAGACTTCCAAATATATTTCCGCTTGTCAAAACAATCGGTCCATTAACTTTTATTGTTACATACACTGACTTTACAGAAGTCACAGTGGTCTAGACATGCCGACCCCCCGTGGCTCAGTTGGTTTGCCGACCCCCCGTAGCTCAGTTGGTTGAGCGACCGACTTGGATACGAGGGGTTCTGGGTTCGATTCCCAGGTCTGGCTGGGTGTAAAATTTGTGTTTGTCCGTTAGCGTCTTTTCAATTGTCAGAGTCACCAAATATTGTCACAACTGGGGAATTGTCAAATACTAAAGCTGTAAAGGGGGGATGTTTGGCTCGTTGGCGATGTTGTGACCTCGCCAAGGAGCCTAACATTTAAAAAAAAAAAAAAGTTGGTTGAGCGGCCGGCTTTGGTGCGGGGGGTTTTGGATTCGATTACCAGATCTGGCTGGGTGTAAATTTGTGTTTGTCCATTTGGGTCTCAAAAAAAGTCACTATGCAAATTGTCTCACGATAAGTACTGGGGTCACTCAAATTAAGTCTCATTAAAGGGGGGAATGGTTGGTGCAGTGATGATGCAGAAACCTCCGCATCGCCGCTGCACCAAACATTAAAAAAAAAAAAAAGAGGTAAGATGCGTAGGTTCTACAAATGCGAGTAGTGGTTCGAGGCTTACCACCTCCACATTTTTTTTTTATTTTCAAAATAATTTCATGTAAGCGTCTTTTATTCAAAAGTTATTTGACAAATAAGTTCAGTGTTATTTATGCAGTACATTGAGCATTTAATATTTTTTTCTTATTGAAAGTACAACTACAAGGTCATTCCATGTAATTTTATAAACATATACTTTTTATTTTATTACAAGGACAACCATTGTAGTTTTACAAGGAATTTCTATGGCAACTGGATTTCCAAATATTTTCTTTGTAAAAGTACAGAACATTTTTTACGGTGTACGAGGTTCTGTTTAACGTCTGGTACTTTCAGATTAGCAAAAAATATACAGACGAGAAAATAATTAAACAATTGTGTGTAGATATAAACATTTGCATTTACAGCAATAAATAATGTAAATTACATTTGCTGGACGATCTTCCCCTGGTCTTCCTTTCTTGCTTTGCTCCAAAGTTACCCAGGCGTACCTAGCCCCCTAGCTGTATTTCCACCCACCCTATATATAGTATGATGCAATCACTCCCTCCTTCCCCTGAAGAACGTTGTAACAAAGTTTCCAAATGAAATCATTCACAAACACACATTCGGCAATTTCCGACAAGTGTTCGGGTATTTCCGACACAATTAAGGCAACTCAGCTCACATAACCCATCGTGCAGCCAAGTTTAACTAATCTCTGGTAACTTAAACTCGCTGTGTTATTGGTGGTAACTTAAACTCAGGTTTAGCTCTTCATCGAGTTTGTTAATCTCGCTTTGTGGCAAAGTTAAACTTCGTTGGTGAAACTGGCCCTTAATGGAGCAGTTGCAAAACGCTTGTGATTGTATTCGCGGAGACTCGAGTTCGAATCCAGGTTAGGCTATCCTGATTTAATTTGGCTCTATTGTTTACAGAAATATCTGCACGTAACACTGGGTGCTACAATACTTATAACCATTAAACCTTTCTTAGTTTTGTGAAGCTGTTTATTGAGTGTTTCTGTCTCGTCACTAAATGTACACGGTGCGCAACTGACACTAATTTCTCCCTCCAACCCCTTCCATATTTACGGTCACACCGAAGTTATGATACTTACCAGATACGGCGCGGCTCGTCCCCTGTCTGCATAACCCCAGATATCGATACCCTCATGAGAAAACCTCGTAACTCAATTTTTTTTCGATTTTCGTTTTATTTTTACATTCTACCCCGAAATGAAATTTTGTCAACTGCGAAAAGCACGCATCTCCAGTTATGTTTTTCAATATTTTAAAAGCAAAAATCCGAACTCTAGCAAATCCATTGCTGGATTGTAACAAGCGAAAAACTCTCTCTCCTGTAAAAAAAAAACTGATTTTGGAGATACGAGGTTTTCACATGTATCTCCAGATATGTTTTTTAAAAATGTTAAAGCAAAAATTAGAGCTCACGAGGCTGTATTGTTGGATTGTAACAAGCAAAAGACTCCCTCTCCTGTTAAAAATTAGATTTTGTAGTAACGAGGTTTTCACATGAGGGTATCGATATGTTACAATAATCTATTTATATTTCGGCTTAAAGTACTTGGCCAATTACAAAGAGACTTATCCGAAAAAATTCAAATTTCTAAAAAAAATTTTAATAAAAATTACATTATCTAGTTTGAATAACATGCAACATAATAATCTCTGTGGGTGTGTTGTGTGTGTACATAATATATGTGATATATACATACATAGGGAGTTTCGGGATTATATGAAAATAAAGAGACGTGCGGTAGAGGGGTCCAATACCTACCAAATAAACCAAACTTTTATAATCCGATTGGCTACTGTCTAAATGTTATGCATTTTTAAAGAAAATTTGGCCATTCTCTACCCTTAGCTATAAGCATTTACTAATGGTGGAAAAAGTAAAGGTCCGTGTGGAACGAAATTCATACACACCAAAAGTGATTAGTGCCGTCACATATAACAACTCAATTTCACGTCACTGAGATTACAGCTTCGTGGTGCAAAAAAAATCAGTTTTACAAAAGATGCGTTTGGTTCTGAAATATGCCTTTAGTTTGCACGAGTTAAAAAATATATCATTGGGTCACATACATGATCTCTAGCCATTTGAAAAACTACCCCATAGTATGGTCAATTAATTAGTAAAAACCCGTACTTTTAATTAACAAACGTCGATGCAGCAAATGTGAAAACATAACGTTATGCTGATGATTCACACAATGTGGAATTAACTATTAGGTTCAAATTAGCACGTGAGTAAATAATTAAATTTAACTTTATTGAAATAATATATTACACAATGTTTGAAATTATTTAAATGAATTTTGAATGTAATGTGATTAATTTGTGAAAACGTAACATAAGGTATTAGTTAAAAGTGGTAATAGTCAGTTATTTTATTTAACAAAATTTATATAATCGAAATAGAAAGTAAAGATAAAATAATTACACCACCAGACACCCTTACGTAGTTGCTGCTTCATATTCACAGCGACCGCTGTTATATAGCGGTTAGTGCACTCGCCTCCCACCATAGTGAACTGGATGTAATTCCTGAATAGCATTACAGGCATATTTTTTGCACTTTGGAATTGTGGAAAATATATGTATATGGCCTTGAGGGGAGGTCCTTTCGTCTACACCTGTTTTCCGTTCCAGAACCATTCCACGATCACGTTATATACGATAATAAGGGGTGATTGTGAGGGTGTTAAGGCCTTTTGACGAGGTATTAAAAGTCGATGAGGAGTACATGAGGTGGACAACACTACTAACGTGCCCGGGCCTTAATATGAACCGATGACCCCTCGCACCGTAGATCGACGCTTTACCGACTACGCTACGAGGGCCGGCACCTTCATCGGCTTACAAGACATCGCTGTGAAGAGCTGAACAAATCGCTTCATTACATTCCTGTCCTTTCCTTCGTACCAAAACCTTGCATTATTTCTCGACTAAAAGTAATGTGTTTGTTACGGTGTCATATTATCTGCTGCAAGACATGTTGGTGATTGAACACAACTGTACGAGTACACGCCGTAACGCCTTACGGCGTAGTGCCTTACGGCGTATTGCCTAAAGGTGTGATGCCTAACGGCGCAGTACCGAACGGCGCAATGCCCAACGGCGCAGTGCCTAACGGCGTAAAGCCTAACGGCGTAATGTCTAACGGCGTAGTACCTAACGGCGCAGTGCCTAACGGTGTAAAGCCTAACGGCGCAATGTCTGACGGTGTAGTACCTAACGACGCAGTGCCTAACGGCGCAGTACCGAACGGCGCAATGCCCAACGGCGCAGTGCCTAACGGCGTAAAGCCCAACGGCGTAATGTCTAACGGCGTAGTACCTAACGGCGCAGTGCCTAACGGTGTAAAGCCTAACGGCGCAATGTCTGACGGTGTAGTACCTAACGACGCAGTGCCTAACGGCGCAGTGCCCGACGGCGAAATGCCTAAAACTTAATTTGCTTACTAGTAAGTTATTTTTGCCGACTAATTATAACATGTTTATATTAGTGTCTTGTTACAGTTCATTTTATCTTCTAGCTACACTAATTCGAGAAGGGTTTCGTCTAATAGTTACACTTTTGGTGGCATGAGAGCACTTGAATGAACAATAGTTCCAACATGTTGTAAAGAGGTCGACAGTGGTAGATTTTCAGACTGCTGGCAAACTGCAAGTTATTACACGAGATGTCGCTAGTAGCACGTCTGGGATGAGTGTGAATGCTGTCGGTCTCTACGGGTTCCATTCGATTGAGACAGTTCGTGCAGGGTGGATGAACTTCGTTCCTCCATGGCATATCTTTTCTGCGTGACGTATTCATCAGCTCGCGCGGGATCGTGACTGTCCTCCTCCTAAGAGTAGAAGCTGGTGTTTTCCGCCAGACCGTGTACCACTGTCTACCACTCACTGCGTGCCAACCTTCTTTTTCTATGCTGCAAGCATTTATAGGAAATGTAGCTTCCAGAGTTTGTGTACTGTACCTAGAACTTCTACAGTGCAAGTGTTGATGACTCTTAAGTGGTGGAGATACCTACACATGAAACTTTGTAAATATATAAACTATTACCCTATTACTTTTTAAGATATTATATTTAAAAATCATATTTTCTGAAACTTTTTCCAACATTAATTTAAACAATGTAAATATGCAACCAACATGTTTTTCGCCAGTTCTTTTTATTAATGTCCAGGGAAATATATTTAAAACTTGACACAGTAAATAAAAGTTCAGTACAAAAACAATTAACAATAAATAAAATGAGCAAATAACGAAATTATTTTGTGTAGCACAGACATGACGAGAACACGCAGAAGACGACATGACTAGACATCAACACTTTGTAACGTGAATTTGCGAAGGACCGTTAAGGACGACACTGCCTAGCACAGCTAGTGTCTTGTTGCTCTTACGTACAAGGCGCTATATTGACGTACAGTGTTTCGTAATACTATAACTACAGGGCGGTGACACTTTCATTTTAGGCCTATTTTTGGAAGACTGGGAGAAAGCCCCTATATTTGATTTTATTTATTGGAAATTGTTTGGGGATAGCTAAGATAGGAGTCAGGTTTAAGTGATCAGCAGGGGGAAGGGTGGGGGAGCCATCCATGTGTGACACAGTTTTTAATTATTTTACTAAAAAACTTTTCAACATGCCGAACAAGTACTGCCACCTCGCGCCGAAACTTTGAACTCTTTAATTATACATTAGTGCTCCTGAGTAATAAAACATTTTGTAGAAATTTTACTTTAAAAATTTGAAACGATTCATATAAATATAATTTTCTAAAGTAGTTTTACCTAAAATCGTTTTGCGTAAATACGTTTTGCCTAAAAGTCGTTTTGTCTAAAAGTCGTTTTGCCTAAACTCTTAGTTTCTTAGCTACATTCGGTAAAATTATTTTTGCCTGAAATAATGTTTCTCACAGTAATTTTTCCTAAGCTTTAGGAAAAACAATTTTAGGCAAAACGACGTGTACTTTTTGATCAGGAATAACATACCGTTGTTTAGTTACGGTACTTCATACAAATTGAGGTATTGGATAGTTTAAATTGCATATCGTTTTTGAAATATCCAATTATTTTGTGCTTTTTGGTTATAGAAATATTTCCGTAAATTTCCAATTCTTCTATTTCTAAAGCAAATTGTTAAACATTTTTATGATTTTTGCGTATAATTAAGTAAAATTTTATATTTATTTCGGAAATTGTGTTAAGTGTTCGAATATGAATACCAGCAGGGACCGTTAATTGACCACAAAAGACTGAAAAAAAATAAAAATCTATTTTGACTTGTATAATATTCAACGTTTCTTTGCGAAAATCTGCTACAAAAGCACTAATTTGCAGCTTGAAATCCAAATTTCTCCGGAGGTAACTTGGTGCATCTGCCTGCAGTAAGGGTGCTTGGTCGCATCCTTCAAAATGCGATGCACCGTGGTGCGCGAGATGTATAAGGTCCTAGCTGATAATACGAGAACATGTGTGTGGGTGTGTGGCCACCACATCCAGCACTGTGGCCCTATGTGGGCCGCGAACTGGCCTGCTACGTTGGTGCTTTGATGGTCGCAAATCGCCAGTATCGTGAGCCCGTTTTACAACTGCTCGAAAAATGTCTGATGCACACGGATGTCTGCCTGCGCGTTCTGGATACATTGCAGCATACATTCTGGATGCCTCTCTGCCAACGCCATTGCATTTTCCTACAGAAATCTACGCACTGTTAACAATGTGATTAATTACAGTACCATCCAGTACAACTTGAAACAACGTAATGATACTGTCAACACACACCCACAACCATAATTGTGCATGTTGTTTCCGACGTTGAGTACGTGTATGCGCAGTATATACGATAATGGAATGTGACTGTGGTTTGTACCCACCTTGATTGCGCTTGTGACTGGTCTTCAAAACTACACACGTCCTTCAAACATAATTACTGCCCGGCATGCCACATCAACGTGCTCCATTCTTGCTACATGGCTCAAATGTTAACACACTTTGCATTTTCCGGTCGCATGTCATTAATATTCTTGATGTGTATGTCGCTAACTACTAATGTTAGGCCACCCTATCGACTGCCGAAATAAAACTAAATTTTTACACGATTTAACTTGAACAGACCGACAAAGAGACGTTTCGCCACTAATCGGGACGTTACATGAAGAAGCCGACCACACGTTTTTATTGCGCTGAGAGTCTATACACAAAGCAGACAACATAATGTCGCTACACACAAACACCAGCGTTGATACACATGACGATTGCTTTACACCCTGTAGATATTATATATGTATATGATGTTAACGTCGATTTATGTGAAAGTTTTTTTTTCTATGTCTTATTTGACCATGTTTGAGTTAACGGGCTATAAGAAGTAAGGAAATAATTTGACTTCTTCCTTCATAGAGCATTTTCTTATTCCCTGCGACATCCTTCAATACTTGTTCGTTAAATTTTGAATAATTATTCGCATAGAGAGCTCATAAGAAATTAGTCCAATTTCTCCATTGTCCTATTATTAAATATTAACCCTAATTTAATCCACAAGGTTAATTTATTCCAGGTTACATAGAAACATTCGTTTTGTAACCAGATTAAGTGTATTTCAGTCGTGGAATCACTTTCCCACAGTAGACTGTAAAAAAAAATTTTGTGCATTTATAAAGAAAATCCTTGGAAACCCAGTTGCCGAAGAAATTCCTTGTAAAACTACAATGGTTGCCGTTGTAATTAAATACAAAGTGTATGTTTGTAAAATTACAAGGACTAGTCTTGTAGCTGAACTTTCAATAAGTAAAAAAAATTAACTACAAAGTTCATTGTACTTTATAAAAATACTGAACTTATTTATCAAATAACTTTTGGATGAAGGATGTATATATGAAATCATTTTTAAAAAAATTCAGGTGGTGGTATGTTTCGAACCACTCTCTCCACGCTTAGAATCTACGCATTTTACCACCTTTTTTTTGGTACAATGGCAAGGCTATTGCCTTGCCACTGCACCAAACATTCCCCCTTTTTAAGTTGGCTAGTACATGTAATACCCAGCAACTTTGTTTTTGTGTAGGCTAGTTATCGTTGTAATTGTTCGTTGGCTTGTGGCACACAGACAAGACGAACACAAACCCAGTCATGAAACCGAGGAAGTGACTGTAAATGTCACCTCTCCGGCCGAGAATCGAACCCGGAAATCCTTGACTCAGCAGCCAGGAGCGCTAACAACTGAGCCAAGCGGCCGGACCACTAGACTACTGTGACTTCTGTATCGCTTAGTGTTCATTTATTTATATACATTCAATGTACATTTCAGTAAAAAGGACGCAGTTAATGTAAACATTCACTTTATTCCAGAAAACTACTTTTCAGAGGTGGTGATCTATGCATAAGTAATTTTCGGCGAACTTACGATTTTTGTAGTCTACAAAGTTTTTGTAAGTTATTTTGCAAACAAAATCCTTTTAATATTATGAACTAATAGTTTTACACGGAAAATGTTTCAACATTTACAAAAGTTTGTACAACTACGTAAAAGTGCCTTGTCATATTTTACAAAATAATTTACGGTGCAGGAGCTGTCAGTATAGGAATTCATTTGTAGTATTACAAAGTTTACCTTGGTAACTTCATAAACTAATGTTTTAATAATAATATCCTTGTAAATTTTACAAATTTTTTCAGATTGTGTAAATGGACTGCTAGGGCTTTAGATATGTATTTGTGTTGATTTGCTGGTCAAAGTTTCCCATTATTTGCTCATAGATAATAGTGTCTAAACGAAACCAAGGCCAAAATGCTAAGGGTTGCGAGCCACCCCGATACAAGTTATAATCTTCTTACGTGAACATGAAACAGTGGGCAGAGGATAGCCGCAGACTCATCTCAAGCCGTAGCCGCTACCCTACCACGTAAGATTTAGTCTGATGTCATATGCGTAGTGAAATATCAGCCTGAATGTTCGTGCAAACAGCAATTAACCTCTACGGTAACACTACTAGTGAATAAATTTTCTAGTAGAAGAGTTTATTTACAGTTACTGAAAGTTGTATTATTTTACTTCTCTACATAATATTCCTAGACAGAAACGTAATGATCAGTAATTTTAACGATAACAGTAAAGTTACTACACGTCTCGAACATGTAACTGTTAAAAGCAACATACTAGGTTAACTATTATAGGTTGCCGATCTTCGATTAACATGGCAGTGTGCTATTTTAGGCAATAATAAGGTCTACAAAACTTTCGATGTTGAAATTTTGTATACGCGCTTTGTACTTTTAACAAGACGTTCGAAATCAGTGTGACTACGTACCAGCAATTGATTACACGAGGGCCACTTTTGACGCAGTAGCTAGAGCACTCATATCCCAACAAGGTCCCCAGATTTCGCGTGCCGGACGATGTCGCTGGTCGGCCGGCTTTCTCGGGGATCTCTCGTTTTCCCTGCCCCTTCATTTCGGCGCCGCTCCATACTCACATTATTTACATCCTCCCTCCCCCTCCCAGTGCAATAACCCTAGTTGTTTAGCGCTGCCCAAAATATCTTCACTTGACGTTATTGCCATTTTTTGCAATAACGTTGCGGTTGGAGAAAACAAATATTCCATACTTGTGGTTGTTGGCAACGAATATCGGCGAAAGCGTGAATCAGGAAGCTGAGTAAGCAAACAACGAATATATTTTTTTCTCAAAATTAATAAAATTTATTACTTACGCACATAAATTACACTAATTGCCTGAAAGTCAAAACTTCTACATACAAATGTTATGTTTCTTCATGAAGCACCTACAAATTAAACATAATTTATTAAAAAATATTAATATGCTATGAGAGGGAGCGCTAAGATTTTATGTTACTGCAGATTTCAGTAAATTAATGGCCCTCCTTCGTAACATACGGAAAATGTTATGATAGTGCTAAGAGGTGTATAAAATTATCAAGTAGCTAATAAATATTCCTGATTTTATGCGTGTGTAGCACACAAAGCTGTCTGGCAATACCGTCTCATAAATGGCCCATTATAATACTGCTAACACGTTACCAGCATGGAATGCTAGACATATTACCAGCTCGCCGCAAATGTCTCAAAATTATGCAAATGTCTAAATGAAGCCCAAAAATGAATCGTGTCAGGAAAAGGATGTACGTAATTCAATACTTAGTATATTTAGTGAACATTTCATGATACATGAAGCAGTTATGATTACATACACATGAATTAACTCCAGGAGTTCGAAAAATAATTTATAGGATATAATATCTGACATTGAAATTTCGTCAAATTGATTTTAAGGCATGCCTCACAGTTGTGTCACTATGGCAAAATGACTGTTCACAAATTTGACAATACCTCTTACCAACTAGTTTTACATTTCTATCTTGAAATACACGAAGTTGAAGATTTCAATCGAAATGTTATGCGTCACACATCCTTATTACTTAGTAGACTGCTTAAACTCACGTAAAATGTCTTAATTGTAGAGTTGAGTAAAATATTTGCGATTAACAGGTTAACTAAAATAAGTGACTCATCTTAAAATTTAAATATTTCACGCAAACTTAAGAATTTCGAGGAAAAATTTAAAAAATTATTTCTGAATATAATGTTTGCAATGTTTTTTTCATTCGATTTTAAGTAAGTTATATTGCGGCAAATTAATTTCAAGCCATAAACCATTATAATATTTGGTCACCAATAAAAATCAACGTTTGATAATTTGGTCCTAAAAACTAAGACGAATTTATGAGCAGGCACAATGCACATTCAAGAAATTAAAAATACAAGAAATATCATTGCTTGACACACACACCCATATATACATAGAGCCAGTGGCATGTTTCGTTATGTTATGTTACCATTTTCGGTGTTATAGTATTGACTGATAAAATAATTTTATTTCTCTGCTTGCTATATTTATTTGCATGTAAGTTTTTTATTTTAACATTAAGAATCCTCGTAAATTAGGTTGTGTTTACAGTTTTGCCACATTGTTTTGTATTATCAAATACACAGTTTTTAGGCCTAAGTTACGTACAGACATATCATTTATAAAATGATAGCCCTCAACATAATTTTTATTTATAAAGTACTTGAACATTTCGTGCATACTGCGAGAGTATTTCACGTACAAATAAAATTAGTTTTATAAAATTTAAGACTTAATTAGTTGGCTTGTGTTTAGTTAAATTCAATTTTAATCACTGAATCTCTTACGTAAATTTTTATGTTGTATTAAGTTGTACGTGAACATAAAATTCTTGTACAATTATTATTTCAAAATAATTCCAACAGTTTAACACACGGGTGTTTAAGCACTGCCACTGCATTTTACACTTATATTTATTCTCAACATCTGGCACATTGAAGTGTATCATCATGTTCACAGTGTGTGCACTGCTGTATGAAAGGAATTTGAATAGTGTTTGATGTTTACGATAAAGCAACCTAACTTAATGCAAAAAATTATTATTACATTTTGAAATATATTGTTCGAGACGTTGTAGCCACTCGGTTAATTTCTGTTAATTAGACACCATTTTGTCCAAATTCTTTGGTGCTAAGACCTTATTTAGTTTTGTGCCCCATAAATCTCCCGAATTGATTAAAACATAGAACTCTCTTGGCAATTTTAATGCTTATTCTGCGTACCTTTTATCCTTACGAAATGCCAGGGGGACTACGCTCAATTGCGCACGACGTTTTTACCGGAAGGATTTTCGAACATTTAAAGATGTTTTATTGAGTAACGTTTCCTGTCCAAAAACAAGACGCTCCAGTTGCAACTGCCTGGGACACATTGTTTTCTTCCAAATCACAAATAAAGCTGCAGCGATAGAGTTCCAGAAACAAGTAGCTTTTTAATTATGGTATCGTGAGATAGAGACGCGTTTTAATAGTTGAATGTCTAGAATCGGGAATGCGGTACACTCAAACAAAACTCACATGTACTCAGTATTGCGTACGCCATTTTCCCTGTAGCTAAGGTGCCAAGTACAAATCTAGAGCATTTTTCAAGGACAACTTATAAATAACAAATAAATTGGGTTTTGATGCGAACCCACCGCATGCAAATGTATGTGTTCAAACCCCATTTAAACATTTAAATACAATTAACAAAAACATTTGTTTCTATTCTAAAAATTTTAATATACTGTAAAAGTTGAAGAAAAGCCATCTTAATGTTTTTACCTTACGTGACGTCGTTTTCGAGGAACTAAGACATTTTTTTCAAACATTTCCGATTATGTAGTTAAGTAAACTTATGATTTCTAAAAACAAATTACTGAAGGGTGAAAACACAAGGCAATATTTTTGTGTACGACTGATTTTCGATCCGGAAGGAAATATATAAAAGAAGTAACAGTTCTTTGTTTCGAATTCACAAATGGGGTGTCGGTGTCGTTTTTTGCATGAAAATATTATTTACGGCTTTTGTTCGTGTAATGGACACAAGTGTAGCCTACGGACTATCTGAAATACCTTGTTTTGCAAAATTAAGGAGTGCACGACTTCCGATGTTGCGGAATGTACTGGTAGTCCATCAGCATTTATGCATGGGGCAATCAATAACAAACCCACAAATAGTAGCGTCATAAAGACTTATTTCATAATTGCCCTGCCCTAATTGAGTAACTTGAAAAGGTTATCACCAATTGTAAATGCTGTAGATGCTTGGAAGTGTCTGACGAAGCCAACACAATATACACCGTCCTGTCTATGAACGCATTCCAGCAGTTCTGATACCCATGAACATAAAAAATATTTCAGTAACGGCACAGAAATACGAACAATTTATTATATGCCTAAATCTGGTCTTTCATAGAATGACTGAAACTGACTAACTGAATGACTGACGTTGCTAATATTCCATAGTGTTGTTTCAATAAATGAATTTTCAGTACTTAAATAGCTTGTGAATTACTTTATTACTCGAAACGTCCTCACGAAACTATCCTATCATATCCTATCAGTAGGCCTACCTTATATAAGGAGCTAGATAAATTAATTCATTTATAAACGAACGAACTTTCATGGATTTCTTCAATACGTTATGGGTTGCATGGTTTCTTTCTTAACAGCATTAGTTAGTTTTGCTTCTTGCACGACTAAGACTTTTACAAGGAATTGTATTTTAGTACATTATATTATAAACCCTAGACGTTTCGGATTTTCATGCTTTACTTGGTTACACAGATGGCTATGGTCTATTTATTTCGAATTCCTACCTAATTTATTTTCTAGTTACGTTTCAATTTAGGCTACATAAAATATAAATTTTATTGTACTGGAATGCAACGATTGGCAATAGTAGGATTTACGCCAAAAACAATAACATGAATTTTGTCACAAAATTAAAAATAATTTTTTTAACATATTAGTATTGTTTAGCTAGGGTTATATTTTCGCGGCTTGAAATACATATCCTGCAAAACTTGACACCGATCACATCGTATCATTTCTAAGGCCATGCTACCAAGCTGCTATTGTTTAAGTTTTAATGGTTTTTTAATCCTAAACAAGGACATATATCAAATTTTTTTTAAAAAAGTTGGATTAAAACTGTTTTCTCTATGCACGTATTTCTTTCAAAACAGCAGACACTTATGTTTTGGTTACCAGGTTTCTACCGAAATTCCTTTTAATCGGTATTTAGCATACATTTTTGTGTCCCAAAAAATTTGCTGTTACGGCTGAGAATATTTTATAGGAAACTTACAAATACCAAAAAAGAGTATAAACAGGGAGCATGGACTTACCGCTGTATTTTTCACAAGTCCGCATAATGGAGGTCACATTATCGCCTTGGTTCTTCATAGCAAATTTCCGTTTTAATATACTTTGTAAATGTATTTCGGAACCTTGTACAAATCCGGGGTAATATATTACATAACCGTATTTAATTCAATAAACAATGGTTTTAGGCTTTTAATGTTATAAGCAGTGAACCACGGTTCGTTTCTTTAACCATCAAAACGAATAAAAGTAACGTATTTTACATTTTTATGATTAACAACAATCCAGAAACAACACTAGTAACTGCGTGGTTAATACGAAGAATGTTTCATGAAAGATGGAAAATTCTAAAGTTGTGGCACTCAAAAATTTAATACATATACAGGCTGTCCCACAAGTCCGTTCTCGTAGGACAAGTCGCATTCTGAATGTGCGCAGTTAATCGTGACCACAAGTTAAATTATTTTCTATCGCAATGGCACGTGGAGATAAACACACTGCGGTAGTCATACTTCTACACATTGCATCACTACTACAACGTTCCATATTTAACACATTTATATTTCCCTTGTGAGACCGATGAAACCGGACTTATGGGACACCTATATGCATACATACATACATACGTATATGTATATATATATATATATATATATATATATATATATATATATATATATATATATATATATATATATATA
>PNEQ01099699.1:0-12386 GCA_003012365.1 Medauroidea extradentata | reverse complement strand
TAAATCCAGTTTACTACGTATAATATTAATTTCTAGAACAGTAAAAAATGGACGGATTAAATAATTCTGTCCAGCAAACTAATAAAATAATTCCCCTTATCTGAAATAAGTACAGTATTGCATTAGCAAAAAAGAATAAGTTTGCTTAGTTCTTAGTGTATTTTATCTGTTTTAAGTTATATATCACCTGTATATCACTTACTTATACGGTGCCTTAAAACAGAGCGGTTTCCTCTATGTCTAACAAAAATGTATATCAGAGCATTGTAAATATTTTACAGCGAACAACTGCCTCAAAGAAATATTCGCTGCTATTTTCAAGAAGAAGTAGAATAACTGCTATTACGTTGAATTAAATTTTCTTTAACATAAGTTATTGAATTATGAATAAACAGTCATTCGGTAATGATTTCTTTGGCAATTAAATTGCTACAAGATTTTTGGTTATGTTACCAAGGATGCAGAGTTAAAGCCTTATAACGGTTTCTGTGACCTTCATGACTGAAACGGTTTCTGTGATAACGGGTAAACTCTTAGTACGTAGCAAATATTGTTGGGAAGGTTTCTTTCAATTACATTTTCCGTTTGTCAACTGTTGAGGAAACCGTCAAACAAGCCTCTTGTCATGAAACAATGGCATTGAAATGAAACATTAAAATTAATTATTCAGTCATACTGAGAAAAATTTAGACCAAAACCGAATAAACATTTTCATGTCAAAGAAGATAATGAAAGAAATGTTGTTGAAGTGAACTCACGTAGTTAGGAAAACAATTACATGACAATTTAATTATACGATTCATGGAACGCTTCTATCACGTAGATGATTATAAAAAATATATTGAAAGGCAAAACCGGAAAATAAAAATTAGAACAAACGGAAGCAACTCGGGAAGGTGAGGAACAAGATCATTAAGCTTCGAACCTAATTTAAAATATGCATAGCAACACAAAGACTTCCAAAGTGCACATAATTTGTATAGCAATAGGGCCTAAATAAATAACGTGCAACCAAAAATTTCACGTAAAAAGAACAAAACAATCTTAAACGAATATTGCAGCTGTTTATTGACTGGAACTATAACTTTGAAAAAAATTATCAAAACAAAACATACGAACATGAAAGTATAAACATTTTAATGTATAAAAAACTCTGCTGCATAAATTAAAAATCCAAATAATAGTAGGAGAAAGATAAGTTATCCGGCGGAAAAAAAATACGACACAAACGCAGACAAAACACGAACACGGAATAGCACATCAATTGTTAAACAGCACAAAACGAAAATATAAAAAAACCATGAACAAATACAACGGAAGTCAAAGAATTTCGTGTAACTACTCACTTTTAAAACTTTTCATACGGTTCCTGAAATATATTTTGTGATGGAGGAAATATTGAAGAAGACCTCCAACTAAAAAGTGCAAGCGCTACCCTATATGGACGAAATAATTAATGTTCAAGTCATCTTGCTGAATTTTATGTGTGTAACAAGACCTGACGGCATTATAAATAGTTCTTAAGTAATATCTTGTGCAAAAGGTGTTTAAATGCAAAATAATAATTCAATACTTATCAAGTTCTTATAAGAAATATGAATGTACTAAATAGTCTTTAGGTAACGGCTTTGTTGAAATCCGGAAAAAATTTTGTCATAATAATTTTATTATGTTCGAAAACGGTTAAATTCATATCAATTTAAATTATATAAACTGCATTAACATTATACGTAAATGTGAACTCACATTATTAAGTTAAGTACTTTGCGTTAAGCTGAAACTACATTTCATCCCTTTTATATGTCTTTGTCATACGCATACTGATGATTGTCGTAGATTGAAAACGATAAGTAGTTAACCGAAATAACTTAACTTTTTAGGATATTATGCACTACATAAAATTTTACACGATTTTATCAGAGCCTAAGGAACAATAAAATATCCCACAATACGAAGACAAAGTTTATTGACAATTATCTTTGTTTACAGTATGTGTCTATGCTTTCTTTTTTTGCCATAAATATTTTCTTCTTTCACAAACACTCTCACAAACTAAGTATCACAGAAAGTGTATTTTATTAAGTTCTGTTATGTTTACTTGCGTAAATTTATTGTCAACGATGTAACCTAATAGGATTTTGGTAATTTTAAATTTATACAGAGAAAATTTTCATAAAAATAAAATGTATCTCCTGAGTACCCAATTTCATTTCGTAGTTAATTATTAATTATAGTGGAAAAATTTTTTTAGAATTCTGTTTAACACTTACCTCCCAGCATTTACCTTAACATTGCATAATAATTTGTTTGTTATTCTTTGTTTTAATATAAACCAAATTACCAACATACGTAGCTATTTTAATATGGTGCTTTAGATTCGAAAGGTGTTACCCTAAGTGTCAGTTATTTAAAACTGCCGAATTTACTGAAGGAATACAGGAAATTATAAAACACACATTGTTTCTGGTGTGGATTGATTTTTTAAAACTTAATTTGAATGATTACTCACCCAAACATTAGAGGATCTCATCAATCAGTGAACCATTCGGTGTTAGTTTTGCAGCAGAATTTCTTCATTTCACAACGGTCACTTTCTAAGTATATTTCCTGTCTTCGTTTACAAAGCAGCCAAATATTTTTATTAGCGGTTCTTGTCACTTCCAATTTTCTTCGTTGTACACACCAAACTAAAAACTTAACTTGCACAAACTAGTATGGAAGTTTGTTTTTACAAGCAATTAAAGCATTTCTCTGACAACATAGAATGTTTTCTATATGTGAAAGGGCTAAATCATTGCAATCCATTAAATTCTTATGCAAGTGGTTGCACACGTTTCTTGTTCGCAATCCTCAGTACTAATTTATGATGCTTTAAGAGAACTCCAACCATATTGCTGCATGCTTGCCTTGATACGCCTAACTGCAGAGGAAATGATATCGGAATTGATTGTAACATTGAACACGTAAGAGCGAGGTAGCGATAGTTCGTAGAGAAGAGGACGTAGATGACGGAGTCGCGAGGATAACCAGGGATTGAAGCTGGCTCCGCTTAGTAACAAAGGGCCGTAGCGCGGTCCAGGTGCTACAGCGGGGACAATAGACTTATGAGGAAACGCGGTGAGCGGTGGCTATAAATACTGTGGCTGTGCTAGACGCTTCACGCACTCCCGCACCGACTGATGTCGCGGGGCGCCAGCAGAACTACATCGGCTCGCCCGCTAGGGAGCCTTGACAGACTGGCTGGTCTGTCGACCGACGACGTGTCGTCTGTGGCCCACAAAACTAAAATAGCCCCCTCCCCTGGAGCACCACTTCTCGTTCCCGCCCGCCACGCAGTCAACACTCAACCCCTCCCTCCTCTAAGCTTTTTCGTTAAGACGGCCGGATATAAATAGCGAAGAAAACGTCGCATTTTCTTTTTTTCGTGTTACCACTCCGATTTAATTCGATCTTCTTAGCTCAAGCATGCTCCCTGCCTTGCCTTTCCTCCCGGACACTCGCCGGTTCTATTTGCTACACCTCCTGGCTGTATTTTGGCATATGCACTGACAGTAACATTGTTTTCTTACTCTGGAACCGCTTTAAGTATAGCATACCTCTTGGTTTTTCTTAATTAAAATCACATCACGAAATAAAAATATTTTATTTGAGTACAACACTGAAATAAATTAAAACTAAAGAAAGCTTAGCATTATGTTCAATAACTACGAGCGCTATGATAAATATTTGTTTTACGCGCATTTTCAAATACTAACAAGCATTAGATAAATAATCCAACAATTTACAGACAAAACAATCTTCATTAGCTTAAAAAACAGAAATTTTAAAATAAATATAACTTTCTTGCGGAAAAAAACTTTATTTTAATAAACACAAGAAAAACTAATGTTAGCCGTCATAATTTTAAACACAATCGTTTCCGCTAGCCTTCTAATAACACGTTCATATGAGACATTTGTGATTATTTGATTAATGATCTTAAATTGAAGACTGTACTTATATACGGACTGTGTCTCAGTTCCCATTTAAAATTGTCTATGAACTTTAGTGCGGAAAACTGTTTACCCGCCACAGATCACATTTTCATTCCCCTTACTTCTGCTACATATACGTTGTTTTGCGCCTAGACACAATTATAAGTAGTGGCGGCTCGTGGGTAGTTGCCAGTTACGGCTGCAGATAATCAAAACTATACAGTCCAAAAAATTTGTAAAATATGCAAATATTTTCTTTGTACAGTTACAAATATTTGTCAAAATACAAATGTTTATTTGTAAAATCACATGTTTATAAATTTACAAAATTTATTACTTTCATACTACATAGGAATTCCATGTACCTACCGAGTGGTTCCTGCACTTTAAAAATTTTCTTTTAATGTGACTAGACATTCCTTTGAAGTTTTACGAACTTTTTAAAGTTTTCCTTTCGAAATTATTTGTTTATAAGGTTACAAAAATTTCCTTTGAAAAAAGATAGGAAAATTTGTAGTTCACCAAGGTCAAGGTTAGCCAGAAATTACATAGCTAAACAAAAGTCACATCACCAGGAAAGCTTTTTTTTAATACATTTAATTTAGAAGCTGCCACTATTATGGCCGTGCACTGGCAGTGTTAAGCAGTCTTTGCAGTACCCAGTCGTTACGAGAACTCGAACAGTGACGGTCGGGCTGTGTGTTCAGGTGTTTATTATAAGATTTACGCACAAATCAGCGCTTTATTCACATAATTTGCATCACCGCATTGTGCCTAAAAACAAATTCAAAGACAATTCCCATAGAAGGCGTCAGCGAGTGTAATTTGTTGGTACCTACATCAATAAATAAAAGCGACCCGTAGGCCAAGAAGTCACAAATGGCAATGAGATGTTACGACCATTGATCCAGTTCATTTACGGTGCATTTAGACACTTGCAAATTTTTTGCAGCAATAGTTTGTTAATATGTTCTTCATACAGCCTTCAGTACATGTTGAATAGTTTGCTAGACTGTGTTAGACTGAATTTGCAAACTTTGCTTGTAAGTGTGTATAGAATACTGTGTTGTGAGTAGTGTCAGGATACTTCCGTGAAACAAATGCTACTGTAAATGTAGAGTATTTAAGTTCATTATTTCTACTACCGACACCATGTGAGTTAATTCTAAATCATAACAACATGCGTTTATTAATTTGGGTATTTATGAGTTGCAAAAACAATTATTGTACTTCCCTCAATTGAAACTGATAAAATAATGTGTAAATATTAAGAATTCAAGACAGTATTAACACAATGTACAGGATATCAACTAAGTCTCGATATTGTTTCAAAAATTATAACTTGGAAACTGGCTTGTGTTAAAATGTTTTGTGTGGTATTGACAGAATTTCAATGTGTAGCTCAAAGAACACCAAGGCGATATTTAAAACAGTTCCGATTGCTTCGTTGATTCTTGCCCGAAGGGTAGCAATGTTATTTACTGGTACCTTGTACACGAGATCCTTGACATACTCCCACAAAAAAAAAGTCTTAAGAAGTGATATCGGGTGAGCGTGAGTGCAATATATTATTTATGGCTGCTATGCACACTTTAGTGTTGTAAAAACCGATGTTTGGAGTGATGGGATACGAGAGTGGAGTAAAGAAACCTTCGCAGTTTGTTAACCTAGTTTATAAAACTGTCAAAACAGAGTTGTAATTTTGTTGTACAATGCGTTCCTCTCCCACTAGTAGCATGTGAAGTGCTCTGGGTATAAAACAACTATTTTGCATTTTGCTTAGTAAACCGATGGGAAGTAATGTATGCGTAAAGTGTTTCTCTCATGAATATCGCTAATGTTTAAAATATTCAGTTACTTTAAGGTATGCATTGGATCATTGTGTTCTAAATCATTGATCGATTTTACGTTGGCAAGAGTTTGTATTGTGTATGTGGAATTAGTCTTTACAATACTGTAAAAATCTTTCAGCCAAGTTTCTTCGTATATTGCACTTTTGCAGTTTTTATTATCCATGACGTCAAGATCGAAAAACCTAGACCACTGATTGGGCGATAGTATAATAGTGAACCTGGTATATCTGGAGATTCAGGAGTTTGGAACATTTGAAGTATTTCTGGTCGTAAAGTGACTCAATTCTAAATGTTACGACTCTCGCCTTTTTAAATCAAACAGTCTATTTTCTTAATTATTTAATTTAAATTTTATTTTATAATTGAAAAGTTTACTTCGTTTTGTGAATTAATGTTTTTTTTATGCCTGAAGAATACAATTCTAAATTTAAATTGCAAAAATATGTTAGTCTTGATGTTAACATTTTGACGGAGTCATTCAAATTTAAATATTTAATTTTGTGTAAATTATTAGACTCTATTGTAAAAGTGTTAATATGTTAATATATTGGTCTTACATAAAGGTCAAATATTTTTCTGCATTGTTTTGTTTCCTAATGTAAACACCAGCCAAATTTTTTTGTTCAGTGTCGTTAAGTTATTCTTAAATAAAATATCAGCAATTAGCATGCTTGAGTTGAATCCCATAATGATAAGTTTACTGAAAATAAACTATGCTTTAGTAGCGTATAATCGGCCTATATTTATCGATTGGTTTTTTAACAGCTTACTTGTATACTGAAAAACGAAGTTTATTATTGTTACTACCAACTTACAGTTAATCATATATAGTGTTACAAACGGGTACAACTTCAGTTTTTCAATACCTACCTAAAATAAATATATAATTTTTTTTACTACCAACACCCATTCAATAATTTATGCTCATAAAGATGAAAAACGAATATATCTACTTTAGCTTTTCAATATCTACAAGTTGTAATTTATTGTACAAACGACAACCAGTAACCATCACGGAATCCACATTGAAAGATTCATGTAACATACCCAAACTACGTCCTATCTCGTGAAATAATACTGACTTTAGTTTTATAGACATTCCTAATAACTTGAATATTATTTACTGTACCTTTAAAAGGGGGAAGGTATGCTTGTGCCTGTTTATTACTTTTGCCATCCATAATTCTGAATTTAAAGGGAATGTATATTTTGTTCGCAAAACTTGCAGAAGTTAGAATTGTTGTATCAAAAAACTAGTTTAACCTACTGTTGTATAGTTACGCTGCTCTGTATAATTTATTTCAACACTGCTGAATATTCAAACATTGTGGCTATATGTCGGGGTCGAGACCAGTAGGATAGGGAAATTTTTTTCCAATAAAGTACAAAGTTAATTATATTATATCAGTTATAAATTTTATAGTTAATAATTACTAATTCCCACAAATGTGCACGCAGAGTAACTTGTAAAAACAACAACATGCTCTTTATATTTCTCGATAGTAAAACAACAAATGTAAAACAATAATGTTGTAGTACACAATGTTTAATTTTAATAAGGCTATATACAATGTGCGTATAAAATATTTATTAATAAAAATCCTGCTTTTGTATGTCTATATTACCACATGAAAAAATGTAATTAATATACTATTACTATTTATATACAAAAATACACGATATATTAACACAGAAATAAATAATACAATGCATGATAATATTAGCACAGAAATATATAGTACATGAAAATGATGTCACACAAAATATATATTATAAAATATTTTGTAATGATATTATTAATACTTACATTACAAAAAATATGTAAGATAATATATATTATTTATGATATGGCGTACATATATTATAGTATATAAAATTACATAAACACAAAATAAAAAAATAAATGTAGGATACAAAAGATATAATAACATACATATTATTTTCGTTGTCACACAAAAAATAATAAATATGGTAATAAAGTAGGAGGTTGTTTATACCATAATAAAACCTAAGAATGTAAATTAACGTTGCAATATGTCATTTTAAATCATTAGCTCGTAGGTTATAAGCACTTTTATCTGTTTAAAAAAATTTTTGCTACCTTTGTCCATAAAAGTTTTACATGTTCTCGCCAAAAGGGGTAAAAACAGTAAAATTTTCAAGCGTATTTCTAAATTTCTTATACTTAACAAATTCTGTTTTGTTTTCATACAAATATACCTGGAAATAACTTGTATAATTTATACACATTCTATCTTTCCAATCCAATTTCACGTTTACTGCCGAACAGAAGTTTCAAACGTGGTTCGTTCACACAATTGTGGCAAACGATGATATCACAGTAAAATGAAACGGTTTTTTAAAGTCTGGAAGCGGACAATAAATATTTTTCGAATGCTTTTACATGTGTTTTAATTACAACAGTAAAAGTTATTACCTCGTACAATAAATTTAGCTCAATTTGCAGTATAATCATCATGGTTATGTATACCATATTACAATTGCAATTTATTTTGTATGTGATAAGTGTTTTGATGTTATATTTTTTTTTCATTGAAATATACAAATGGCAAAATTATTGGTCTGTGGCTGGGATCATGTTCCTTCAAACATACCAAGCTGCCAGCATTCTACAGGCATAGGAGAGGCGATATTTCCTGCACTACAACTTTCTCTGGCACACTTACAGAAAAATGATGAAGGAGAGGTGTTTATTGTTTGACTGACAGTGAGTGAAGGGAGATCTGCGACAAAAATATATACGCCAGTGTCCGACTGTTCAGTCAACCATGGGTGATAAGCCAAAGAAGAACAGGAGGGTAAGGTTTAATCCTGTGGAATCTATAGTTCCGATAAGGGTTACGCCTTTACCCGAACTATATCCTTCACCACAACCCACCCCAATACCCTCATCACCACACGCCACACCTTCGTCACCACATCCCATCGTCATCATCACACCCCGCACGCAAAACCCCACTTTCATGACCACACCCCACCCTCATCACCACACCCCACCCTCATCACCACGCCCTCATCATCACACACCACACCGTCATCACACACCACACCGTCATCACACACCACACCATCATCACACACCACACTGTCATCACACACCACACCGTCATCACACACCACACCGTCATCACACACCACACCGTCATCACACACCACACCGTCATCACACACCACACCGTCATCACACACCACACCGTCATCACACACCACACCGTCATCACACACCACCCTCATGCCTCCTTCCCAGCTCTCATAAGCCTATCCTCCACAGCTCTCATCACCATATCCTTCCCAGCTCAGAACCCTACTTATCACCTGTGCTGTCTTTGCAATGGCCGTCCCCTCTGCTATCATACCGGCACTTGCTGTAGCAACAGCAGCAAGTCCGGGACCATCTGCAGCAGCTATAACAACAAATACGGACTTCTTGCTGCAACAATAGAAGCAAGCCCGTGACCACCTGCAACAGCAGCAGCAGCAGCAGCAGCAGCAGCAGCAAGCAGTAGGCCCCTCCCTTCTCTAGTAATTTACTCCTTTTTATTTACATACATTTATTCATATGTATTTTAAATACATTTATTACATAAACTATTAAATAAATTTTTTAAATCAATGTTTCCTTCCTCGACAAAAAAGGGCATCGATAACTAAACTTATTGTTTATAAAAAAAAAAAATTAACGATATTATACATTTCTCACATTCAATAAAATGTTTGGTGTCTTATTTTTACAGGGATTAATTTACAATCTGTAATGCTTCAATAAATTATGAAATTGAATAAGTAATAAACATATCCTGATAATTTAAAATATAATAAAGCTAATTATTTCAGGAAATTATCACAAATAACACATTTTTCAACCATTGGTAATTGATTCTCAACTTTCTGTTTTTTACGAAAAGTGTGATTCTTTAAATTAAATAATATCTGTTTTTCGGACACATGTAATTATTTAACTTTTGGATATCGTTACAGTTCAAGAAGTATAAAAAGCATTGGAAAATGCCATGGTCAAAATATTTAAAAAATTTACTATAGAACTGTAAGTGAATGTAAAAAATAAAATGTCTTAACAATGATTACATTACGAAAAAAAAATCATTTTCATGGGGTATTTAAAAACTTACTTGCTTGCAATAAATTTTTAAGTGCAAGTACTAATGATATTGTAGCATTTTAAGACAAATATTTTTACACAAAACCGTTAACCATTATGTTCGATTACTAAAACAACTCAGCTGAAAGAAACTTAAATGATACTGTGATATTAAAATTTCATAAGAAATTGGCTAATAAATTAACCGTTTACAAAATATAAGTAACTATATGGTTTTTAATTTTTTTGCAATCTGGGTTGAAAAAATACACTCAATGTACAAAATGTACCTGCAGGCAGCTTACAGTTTATCTGGCTGTCAGTACAAAGTAGAGGCGTACTCATGGGCGTAGAAGCCGTGGGGATCGTGAGGGTCTGGACCCTCACTGGGGCTTTAAGGACCCCCATTCGAATTGATATGGACATCCATTGAAAAATAATGATACCTGTGGGCGGCCAGAAATGTATTTCTTTAGATGTTTATTGTTCATTCTTTCTTCTATCAATAACTTAAATTAACATGTGTGTTTAGTTTGTATTATTACTTCCTAAACACTCGAAGACTGAAGAAATTTAAGCATCCAAACTAGTGACACGTTGCAAAACTGAGAAAGTCTTACACATACCTAAACAATGGATCAATTAATTATTGAAGAAGAGTAAAGAGGAACTCATAGTATTTTATGTTGCTGCCTAGGTTAACGGTGGGGCACTTTTGAAGTGAAAATTTAAAATAATATCACTACCGATTCAGTGCACCCTACGGGCTTACTTCGTATCGAGTTAATAACAGGTTAACAGTCTAGTGTAAATTAAGCTTCTCTACTTTTGTATTTTCTTAGAAACAGGGCACAGCGACCCACCCATTTGTCGACTGGCAGGTGATTCATCCGTCTAGACAAAGGGGTAGGGGTGCGGTTGTGGGTGTAGGGTGACTCAGATCTGAGAAGCACAAAAACTTATTCATGCTGCATTTCTGCATTTCACTCTTTAGCAACACTGCATCAGTATTTTAATGTTCTTCGCGCCTACGGAGGCGATGAGGTGTTAGACGGACGTGTTAAGCTCGACTTGTCGCATTCTAAACAGCTACAATGTCCAGTGATGGAACTACTGCTTTGGTCCCGCTTCCAGAATTTGACAAAACGTTTCACTTTACTGTGATATCATATTTTGCCACAATTGTGCGAACGAGCCACATTTGAATCTTCTGTTTGGTAATCAACGTGAAATTGGATTGGAAAGATAGAATATTGTTGCGTGTTGGCCGGGCAGCAGGCACATTACATCATGCTGGGTGGTCAGCCCTGTGAGTCAACCAGTGGTGTCATGGGTTTCCGCAGCTATGTCGCAACGTCCAAGAGACGTCACTGGGTTTCCCCGATTACGCCTGTACAAATACGTGACTATCAAGAAGTACGACCGAGGTAATGTCTATTTTTAGACTTCAGGTCACCAATTTCATCAGCCATTGACGTCATTGAAGGGGCCGTATAAAATCATCGGAACTGCGCAACATGAGTCAGTCTAGTATTGCAGAGTCTTGTGCGGAGTATGGAAGAGAGTCGGGAAGAGTTTAGTATTGCAGAGTCTTGTGCGGAGTATGGAAGAGAGTCGGGAAGTCTAGTATTGTGTGGTCTTGTGGAGTCGTGACGAGTCAGTGAGCCTGGAGTTCGAAGTCTGAAGAGGGGCAGCGCCCTTAAGGGCGGCGTTGTCACTGGGGCGGTGATGGACGCTGGGCTATGGATTGAGTAGTGCTAGGTAGCGCTTTACAGTAGGGTAGATAGTATGTAATATTTGACTGGTAGGACTTGGTGGTTACAGAAAAGACTGAAAACGATGCAATAGATAGGTATTGTGTCTAAGTGTACTGATAACTACCCCGAAGTTATGTTAGTTCGACAAGATTTGGAGTGGTAAATCTTTTATGGAAGTGTTATTTGACGCTTCGTAATTTATTTTATCAATGTTCAAATTCAGAACAAGTGTGGAAGGTGAATAAGTAAATAATAAAAAATATGTATAAGAATGCTAATATAAAAGGGTAAGTTAAAAGCAAGAGAGATGAGCTTGAGATTAAGAAACGACATCGTAGAAGTGAAATATTTTATGACGTATGAGATAATCAATATGATGTTATATGTGAATAGGAAAAAAAAATTTTTTTTTTCTTGTGAGTTGTGTTACGAGTAACTCGACTTTGGTAGTTTTATGTATTTTTTGTATATGGTCTATTAAACGAGATGAAAATCCAACTCTGTTATGTATGGATCGGTTCTGTATGATAAAGATTTTTTCGTTAATGGTAGGTTTTAATATGTTTGCAGAAAATATTGGGAAAATTTAATCATGTACTCGATATCATGTAAATAAAACTGTGGTTGCATAGTCAGTTTTTACATTAAGACTGATATTACCAGGTATTTGTAAACTTATAAT